>JAJAGP010004131.1:0-48179 GCA_025084515.1 Ancistrus triradiatus | reverse complement strand
TAATATTTTTATCTCATTTGTTTAACTGGGTTCTCTTTATCTACTTTTAGGACTTGTGTGAAAATCTGATGATGTTTTAGGTCATATTTATGCAGAAATATAGAAAATTCTAAAGGTTTCACAAACTTTCAAGCACCACTGTAAACAGAGCAATAACAGTTAGCAGCGAGGCATCAGCAGAGAGAGCAAGGTTGAAATCCGCCGGCAAGGTGAGCTGCCAGCTGAGGAGAGAGCAGGCAAGGTGACCCTGTCAGTAGGATTCAAGTGACACCTACTGGCCGCACAGCTGAAAACTTCGCAGCTTAGTGGGGTAGAATTTCATTGTTGACAAGACATTTGTCACATTTCAAGAATGGCGAGGTCGAGAGTAAAGTGCATGAAGGGAAATCCGTCCTGCCATCACAGGTGGCCTGAGATGAGTTTGGCGAGATAACAGGGGGCGAGATAACGAGGTTAGACTGTATATCTAATCTAATGGTGGCCTAAGAATTTTGCAGTAATGTATATGCACGTGTTCCACCTGTAGCTGGTGGAAGTTGGTATAGTATAAATAGGTGTTGGCCAAAGGTATGGCAACCTCAACTGAAGAGATCAAGTCAAGTTCTTAAACTATAGAAGCAATAAAAAGATGACATGAGCAGGAAATAGATGACTTAGAACACAGAAAGTAATGTTTTTTCTCAATAGGTTCATAAAAAAGACATGAATATGTCCTTTTTATTAAGCTGTCTGGGAGAAATTGGTTAGCGATGTTTACTCACAGCTCCAGAGTTCCATTCTAGGTTGGAACTCTGCTCATGGGAAGTTGCACGTCCTGACTCTGCATTGGTTTTCTACAGGTGCTAGGGTTTTCTCACACATGCAGAAGAACAATTCTGGTGAAGCCTGGCTGACTGAGCTGCCGACTGCGTGGGGTTGGGCAGGGGTCATTTCCTGAACCTAAAAAAATCTTAATCATCTATCATTGATTGAAATAACAACTTTAACATATAAATATGTTGTATAAAATAGCTGTTACAGTTATTTTATGCAACATTCCCAAGGTAAAAGTACTTTAATTTCAACTTCCATTGTTATAATGTAGATAGTCTGTGCCATTACATGCAACCAGCCCTCAATACAGCACTGGCTTTTAATTTGATCCAAGATTTTGTTTGTTTAGCTTCTGCATAACATTTATCCACCACTGTTATGACTACAGTTGTAAAATACTCACAACACTCATTTGAATGTCTATGTCATCTTAAAAGGCTGATGTTGATTACGTAGGTTTTTGGCTCAGACTTAAATTTAACAGTTTTTCAGCAACCACAACAAAACAAGACTCAGTAAGCATTATGTATAAGATCATACACACTGCTCTTATCACTTGGATGCTATGCTATTTACCACAGGATCATGACGTGGCAACCAAAAACCTTCATTCTAAGCTAGCACTGGTGATGATCAGTGTCAATGTCAATATTACTGCAGTCACGTCATATGAAAAAAACTTTAATTCCCTCCTTCTGACTGGGGAAAACCATACACATTAACCTCACAAGAGGGAATTCCCAGCTGGACTTTTTAGAGCTTTTTATTGCCCTGATTTTCTCAACCAAGCCTAAAAGTTAGCCAACTGGCATAGCTTTCCTTCTGACTTTGTGTGCTCCAGCAGTTACGATTTTGGCCAAACTATCAGTTTTAGGTTGGAGGTATTGTATCATTTTGTGTGGTAATATGTAGTTTATTAAAGTTATTCATATTTAATATGGATTGTGTTTATATGTGTAGTATGAGTTTGTTAAGAGTTGACAATAGGAATACTGGCGGTTAATAATTTATCACGTCCTTAAATATGGGATTGTGTGAGAAGTGGTTTATTCTTCTTCCTACTTCAGCATCTTATGTAATATATCTATCACCTTTAAATAAACACAAACAAAAAAACTGAACACACATACTGACATTGATCTTCAAAGCAGTCTTCAAAGCAGTTCTAAGCATACATATTTTTCCCTGTTCATTTCAGTTAAAAGCAATCACAGACTTTTTAATCATGTAACCACCCTGCAAACTTGAAAACTGTACCTGTTCTACATGTTTTCATTCACACATCATCAGATAGAAATCACCCCAGGCAAAGATCCTACATAAAAACGTGGTTCAGCAAAAGCATTTATAAATAATCCAAACATCTGCCATAGTGAATCCCAGCTGTTTATTTTTACTTTCAGGCAATGCAGAAAAATCAGTTGAGATTCTAAACATTTCACAAACAATCATGATGCAAGCTTTATTTAGGCTTGTTTTATAACTTAGCCTCCATCACACAGTTTGTTTTTAGCTTTCTTTTTTTTAAAGGTATTAAAACATTTGATTATTTCCTTTTATTATTAGGAAATACGATTAAAAGTATTGTAAAATTCATATTTCCAGTTGCCGTAAACCTGTCGCTAACCCACTCAGACAAACACGAGTCAGAGAAACACACAAAGAGTCAGAGAAACATAACTGTGTGGGAATATTTGAGGTACGTAATTAGACTTTATGGACCATGATTGCACTGTTAAAGATACGTTTGCGTTGTTTGTACCATTTGAGCATACGCGGTATGTAAATGTAATGTAAATGTACCAACACCCCAGAGCTGAAGCTGTTCTGTACGGAGGAATGGGCTAAAATTCCTCCAAGCCGGTGTGCAGGACTGATCAACAGTTACAGGAAACGTTTAGCTGCAGTTATTACAGGGGGGTCACACCAGATACTGAAAGCAAAGGTTCACATACTTTTGTCACTCACTAATATGTAATATTGGATCATTTTCCTCAATAAAAAATGACCAAGTATAATATTTTTATCTCATTAGTTTAACTGGGTTCTCTTTATCTACTTTTAGGACTTGTGTGAAAATCTGATGATGTTTTAGGTCATATTTATGCAGAAATATAGAAAAGGGTTCACAAACTTTCAAGCACCACTGTAAATTGTGGCAGAACAAAGAACTCTAAGTAAATTGCTAGCCATTTTGTTAAGACTCCACACCCTCTGCATGCAACACTAGAAACGTACATTTACTGGCAGACCGGTGTAGCTGCACCACGTGAGATCTTTCTTACTCACTCAGTAAGGCTCTGCAGTGAGTCTCGTTACAGCAGAGACAGTAATGATCTCCTGCTGTCTGAACTATGATGCACTTTATTAAATCTCTATAATGTTCATTGCACTCAGTTGATAGGCACTGTGCTATAATCCATAATCTACTTGAGACATTCACTTTCATTATGCACTTTGGATAGTGCTGCTGCCACTCAGTAATATTCATCGAGTTAATCTACCTCATGCACCCTACTACAATACCAACAGTGGCTTCTCATACAATGTCATGCATTATCCCAAATATGTGTATATGTACAGCGGGGCCCAGAAATCTGAGACCACTAGTGCTTCTGTTTTGCATTTTTCTATAATTGAATCCATTTTCATTACAAACCATATAATCAATAATCCCATAATAATTCCACAAAATTGCAGATAGCATGTTAATGAATGCTTGGCCTTCTCTATCTTCAAGTGCCCCCATAAATGCTTGATGAGGTTTAGGTCCGATGACTGTGGAGGAAAATGATATTCCTTGGTCTTCAAGTAGTTGTTGGAAAGCTTTGAGGTGTGTTTTCGGTTATTATCCTGCTGCGGTATGAATCCTTCTTCACAAAAAAAAGCCAAACAATTTATTTTTCACTTTCAAAACATTTTCACTATTCCTCTCAGACATTTGGACCTCACTGTAGATACAGAACATACAGCACACTGCTTTTATAAAGTGACCCATTTTTGTCTTTATATTGAGAAGAGGCTTTTGCAACTACAGTGCAGAGAGCAAAGTCTTTATTTTGGACAGTGGTACCTGTTCAAACAGCCGAATACCTCAGAATAGCTCATTTGTGTTGGGCAGTGTTTCCCAAACATTTTTCTGCAGTAATTCAGTAATTGCAGTCATTCATTTGGCTTGCTGACCCCTCACTGCACCTCTGCACCCCCACTTTGGGAACCACTGGTGTCGGGTTTGGGCAGCTGAGATATGCTTGATTGTTCACACATTCTGGTGCTTGTCAAAATCAGTCCTATTACTACATTGTTTCGACAGAGATAAGAAGTTGACCACCATAAAGATGTCCTGCTGGGAAGTATAAACATCCTTCCAGTGTCCCATTAGAGTGATTCTAGGTGGGTGTGGCATCTTTGTCTGAGACGACGTTTTGCCCCAGGTAAGGGCTGATTTGTTAATTGCCCTGGGAACAAAATTGTTGTGACCTGCACTTTGATCAGCAAGACAAGCTGAAAGCAGAGCAGAGCAAAGCAAACGCAGAACCTCAGACATGATGTGATGGATCTTCTGTAAGGCAGCTTTTCATCTTAAGTAATGACTTAAGATGAGCAGTTTCCTGCTTATATTACATTTTACCAAACAAAATAGCAGAAATGAATTGCATCAGTGAATGGTTTGTACTTTCTGATGACTGAAACTGACTGCGTTGTACTATTAACTGACGCTTCTGCAGCTACAATTATGACAAGTTGCCAGAGCCTGTTTGTCAGCAAACCGTGTGCACTGCGATGGATGGCGTTTCGAGACCCAGGGCGTGAGGGCTCGGCTCTATAAAAGGCACCTTGCTACCTCTTGCCCTGCTGTTGCACTGAGACCCAATCTGGTGTTGGGAGAGCTGGACAAGTATGCAATCACAAAAACAAAGAGCTCTTTCATGACTTAAATACCCATTGTGATGCTAAAAGCAAAAAAGCATTGCCTAATTATACGGTACTCATGAGACACCTTTAGGCCTTTGTCTACTTGGTCAGGATGGATTGAGTTGGGGGGGGGGGGGGGGGTGTTTGTTGGTGGTTAGTTATTTTACGACAGTTATGTGAACCTGCCTCCACTTCAAAAGAAAGAGAGGCAGCGGGTCATGTGGAGCCTCCAGACCAGACCTTGCTCTGAAACCTAACATGGCAAGGATGGCTAAGATACTCTGATTTTTTTTCCCTGTCACCTGGAGAAAGCAAAGTATGATGATGAGGCCAGATGATGCAAAAAATGTTCTTCGTTTTCCTCTGATCATTGGTACTAAAATCATGTACTAATCATTACATTTTTTGAATGAAACACTGCATTTGATTCTCCAGTACCAGGATTTTAGCTTACTGTTTGCACTAAATGGATGTAAGTAGCAGCACGGTTTCTCTATGTTCTTACATACGTGTTATGCAAGCGCAAACCGATCATGTTAAAATAAAAAGTGCCCTAAAGTTGCCTCTAAAGTTGCATCTACATTAGTTATGTCCTTATGTCCTGAGATTTTCTTTGTGACTTCATCTGATTAGCCCTGATGGTGAATCCAGATCTCATATCTTTTATTACATTTAGCAATGTAAACATATTACTTGCCCAATAGCAATCTTTTTCTTTTTCAGCCTGCACCACACATTACACAGACCAAAAGAATAATGTGATTCATGCAAATCTTTATTGGCAAAAATGAAATAAATTATGGCTTTTTCTTTTTCTCTTGGGTTCCATTTTATAGTTTTTTTTCCCTTTTTTTCATTGTGGCTCCTTTTTTGTTTTCAAAACAGCTATTACATTTAGCAAAAAATCACACAATATATTTTCAAGTAATCTTATAAACGGTGTACTTAATGTAAAACTTGCTATTTTCATTTTATTTCACGTGCAAAATTGTCAGTGGCTTGGTGGGTGGCACTGTCGCCTCACAGCGAGAAGGTTTACTCCTTGTACTCCAGTTCCTCCCACAATTCAAAAAAAAGACATGTGTGTTGGGCTAACTGGTGCCCCTAAAGTGCCCCAATATGTGATTGTATGCGCTCTATGATGGCTTGGCGCCCTATCTAGGGTTTGTTCCTGCCTTGCCGCCACTGCTGCCATCTAGGCAGCAGCTTGACCGCGACCCTGTCCAGATTAAACATATAAGAAACTGAATGAATGATTGTGCCAATTGCATTTAACAAACTCTGAGCACCTCATAGCAGACAAAGCCTCACACCACTCCCGATGATGAGGTTTCGGGGACCCCAGGTTGGGAACCATGGTCATAGGTCATTACCATCCCTCTCTCTTCTGGTTGCCTTACCTGCATTCTACATCATCAATCAAATGCAGTTATTCTTTTAATCTCCAACATTTAACCTTTCACAATATCAGACTGAAATGGGACAGAAGGGGGACAAGACAGTCAAGACAGATTAAGAGAGCAAATACTGAAAAACAGCACCGAATATTTTCTTTTTATGTTGAATTAATTTTCTGAATGTTTATGTATTTTTATTGTACTTACATCTTTTTTGTAAATTTTGATTTTTTAAATTGCAGACTAAGAAGCACTGTATCACTCTCTAAAGTGGCAATAGTCTTTAGTCTGTCTGGTTATGGTTCATTCTATAATCGTCTATAGATTTAGTAGCTAAATGACTGCGGTGGTGCAGTGATTAAGGTACTGAACTATGTAATGATGGTCAAAATGTTTGCGGCTCAAGTCACAGCACTGCCCAGCGGAACAATTAACTCTTAATTGATTTTCATTGTTGCACCTTCAGATTTTTGAACTTTTGTGTAACCCTAGATCTGCAAAATGACAAAATGTGAATGGGAATATAGTTTATGACCTACAATAACTTGCCTAATTATGGAGTGTATACTCACTTTTTTCAATCCTATTGTGATATTAATATCACAATAATTATATCATAGTACTTTTACATTTAAAAAATCCAATTTATACATAGTTTCCTATTTCTTTAATGATCTACTCATGTGGACATGTTTTAAAAGCGTCATACAATTTCCATACAATGCTGCTAAAGTTGAATATCATATTGTCTAGTGGGAAATTGTTAGTATAGTGACAAAGAATCTTTGCCATTTTGCCCTCTCTAGGACCACAGACAGTTGCCCTGAGGTCCAAACGAAGATACTCTTCAGACACGTTGACCTGTGATGAAGCAGAAGATTAGAGAAGAGGTCAAATGCAGGTCTGAGGCACTGCAGTGCAGTCACAGAAGAGCAACACACTAATCTCACACTTAAAAGTGAAGTAATGCCAATGGTAACTCACTGGTTAAGATTCAGAGCTCATGATTGGAAATTGTTTGTTCAAATCACAGAACTGATAGACAGCCATCATTGGGTTAATGAGTTAAAAACCCATCCCTCACCTGCTCAGCTCAATTATAAGCCACTTCGGATAAATGCATCTGCCAAATAATTTTACATGTAAATGTTAAGTATTTATCTCATTAGTTATTTAACATAAGGTAATTTCAGTATGAGCGCTGTATGAACACTACTGCTGCAAATCATAACAAGCCTTAATTTAAAGTATCTAGTAATAGGCTAGACATGTATGGACTACACTGTGAGCACATTTGTTTTTCATACAGAGCATGTAGTATGTAATTAAATCATGATTATAGTTTCTGAAGCAAAAGAGCACGGTGAAAAACATAGATCAAATAGAAACTGGATACTTGCAATTTTAGGCGGCACATATACGCATGTTGTGAATTTATTATCATTACTTTTACAGAATGCCCTTAAAAAATGTAGTTTTGCAAATTCATGTGGTTGTGTCTTTCTAAAATCAATTGTTAATTTGATAAAATGAGAAATGTTGATGGTTAAAATTGAATGATTTCACGAGTGTGATGTCAGACAGGAAGCACCCCAAGAAAACATCCAAAGGTCAGTAACATATTTCTTTGAGTTATGTTTTAGTGTTGCCACTTTATTATTATTTTATTGTTAAACATGTGGGGCAGCATCCTTTGACTATTTAAACTCTACAGTACTTCTAATTGGGACATTTAGGGACTTTATGTTAAGTGGTACAGAACTCAACCACCATTTTATATATTAGGGCTGTCAAAATGTAACATGTTAATAACACCTTCACACCACATTTTTCGGCACCTGTACTTATGAGCTGTGTATCAAATTACATAATCACTACTCTGTCCATTCTACATACCATATATAGACTAGTCTGTAGTATAGCACAGTTGTAAACATATTCGCTCTTGCTCATTACCATGCAGTAGCTGACTGTGTGGCATTAACACACAGTCCATTGTAACTGCACAGTCTGATAACATACCCGGCACATGAGACAGTTTTCCCATGCTGGGTCTAATAACATACCTAACAAAAGGAATACTTTGTATTAATAAGATATTAGTCTGGTAATCGCTGTTATGTTTTTTATGTTTATTGAAGTCTATAAAGTGATAAATACAATCTGTTGAAGCTGATATTGTCCACTAGTATTAGTGTATTGAGCTTTCTGAAGAACAAACTATTTATTTAGTATCAAATGTAAGCAAGCAAACATGCAATTAATAGTGATTAAGGAGATAAAATAATCGTGATTAATGCTATTATTTATTTCAATCATTTTGCAGCATTACCATATAGCCATTACTACTTCTTTGCAGCAAAATTAAATGAATCTACAGTACACTTAACCTTTAATAAACTCAATTAAATGTATTTCAAAGCACAATGCCACCAAAATGGCATAAGAAGATAGGGTGAAAATATCATGCTTCAGTATTTTAGATGAGACATAACTGCTTCTTGTGTTCTATTATTAACATAATATCATAACCCTTTCATAAATGCATATTATTATATATTAACATTATAAATACTGTATGGTTGACCGTGCTGTTTTATTAAAGGCAGTACTCTATATTTGACTGATAATATGACTTTAGTTCCTATAATGTAAAGTGTATATCTCAAAAGTGTTGTGCTATGAGTAATCCGATTACTGGAATAAAATGCAGCTCTTTTTTTTAATCAGATTTCTTAATCTGATTTCTAGATCAGAGTACACTGTATACATGAGCACTTGAATAATCAGATAATGCAGACTGCAGAAATTCAATTATGATCAGATTATTAGGTGCATGTAAATGCATTCAGTAGAAGATCAGTAGAAGTATTGTGTAATATTAATATAGACCAGTGGTTCCCAAACTTTTTTTCTTGAAAGTATGAGTATCTAAAAAAAAAGAAAAGCAGCTGTGCCCCCTCCCAACCACACACACACACAGACCAAAATAACAAAGTGATCAATTGCAAATCTTTACTGGCAAAAATGAACAAATATTACAGCTTTTTTCATTTTCTCTCTTTTCAAGACAGCTAAGTATTTAGCTAAAAGTCGAGCATAAGCTGGACATTTTTTTTAACATCCTGTTTTAGGTCTGTGTCTGTGTGAGGTGTGTAATAAATACAATGTATCCTACTCTTTTTGAGAAAAAATATTTTAAAGTAATTGTATATACAGATTTGTTTTTACACTGAGTGTGTTATTTTAGCAGACAAAGCCTTGCACACCCCCTGTAATGTTTGCCACCCCCCAGGAGGACACAGACCCCAGGTTGGAGGGAACCATGGGATGTAGGGACCTTTCAAAGATCCCTGCTTATCCTATTTAAGATATTTCAGGATACACCAAGACAGACCAAGAAAGACCAAAAGGTAGGTCCACTGAAAACATCTGTTCTGTCCTGTACGTACTGTACGTCTAATCACTGCCAAAGTCATATGAGTCACCTTTTCCATTCTTCACTGAGGCATAAAACCTGACAAAGAGTGTTCAGCCCTGTTTTGTTGACATTTTATACACATTTTAGACACATTTTTTTCTTCCCACACCAGTTGTTTGAAAACACTGACCAGCCCCCTATCTGTATTTGTCCTCTTTTGATTTCATAAATTTCTCCAAAATTACTTCTCACTCTCCATTGTGAATTTCAGCATGCATAATTGTTTCCTTCTCTCTCAATTCTGATTTCCTTGTCAAATCAAAACCATTCATCCCACTGTTCATTCACACAGGTAAATCAAATTTGGTTCCAAGAGTCATTATTGAAGTGGCAACAGATTAAACTGTAAGCAATAGTTTAACGGATTTATTAACGTAAAAACAAAACCTGGCTTATTAATATAGCATTCAGCTGTACATCAGCAATATTACAATTATATGCATGTTGCAACAGCCAATCATATTCAGAACTGGGGACTATATGTTTTATAAAACATCCTTAATGCTGAAAGCTTTACTGAGCAGTCCTGTTTCAAAACACATCCCGCAAAATGTTCCTGTCACTTCATGATAACATGTACATGACTTATTAGTCTCTCCATGGTTTTATCTGCTTTTTAATCTGGTGATATGTAAAAAAATGACAGTTCATTTATATTCTTAGACCTTATCTTTCCTATAATATTACCTACTGAAAACTGACCTAAAGATGAACGACTATAAACATTTGTAGTAGTTATGTATAACTAAATACATAACGTGACAGTATATTTTGAATATCCAATGAGGTTTAAAGCTAACAATTGAAAAAATAAATCCAGAGGAACAATATTTTCCTTTCCACTAAAAAACTTAGAAACTTTCAATTTGCGAAGCAGTTCACTTACAAACTGACCCACCTAAACATGCAATCATCCATAATCCACTCATGTGATGTTGAATTTATTTCACCTCAACGTGCTTTTTTTAAACTTCTATCATGAATTGACTTCCCATAAACATAGCTACATAAACAAGGTAAAGTTGAAAAAGGCTTTGAAGATGCTGCGGTTTAGTGATCTTCACCTGAGAGAGAAAGAGAAAGACAGAGAGAGCACATGAAGGACATTTTACAGGAGCACTAAGTGGTAGGCAAGCACAACATCATAAGATTGATGTGAAAGATAAAGATAGTGAGTGCGCGAGGAGAGAGAGAGAGAGAGAGAGAGAGAGAGGAGAGGAGAGAGAGCGAGAGAGAGAGAGAGAGAGAGAGAGAGGCAGGAGGAAAAACCCATCCACTGTTCATTAAGTGCTGTACAGGAATTGGCTTGCCCAACAGGGTTTGGGAGAATAGCCCCCCAAAGATGCCACTTCATCTGCTGTACATCTGGTTCTGTTACCCACAGGCTAACATCCTTTTCCCAGCAACCACTTACACAAACAGCAGTGGCATCTCGACATGTATTGGCCCCTTTTTGTGTGATTAATTGGTGAATATATAAAACCAAAAAATCTCTGGACTCTCACTATTTAAATACCTTTTGTACAGACTTGGACTATGACATGATAGGATGGGGACTGAAAACAAAGATTAATGTTTTTTTATTCATGAAATGATAAAAAAATTTGTCTTGATGGACAGTGACATGTCTAGACTGGAAAATAGTTTGAAGTTAAAGAAAATAATTTGACCAAAATTGATGCAGTTTATCCCTTCCCGCAAACGTAGTTGATCAGCCAAGACATGTTTGGTGTCCAAGGTTGACATGTTTAGTTTTGCACTGGAGCTCTGAGGCTACTGTTGCCAATGAGTAAGTTAAGCTTAAACAGTTCAAGCAGTTAAGCAATGTGCAGATTACATCAGTAAATCTTCATTTAGATTTGTCCAACATTCTTTGGTCATGTGCATATAGAGATTAGAAAATAAGTATAGGACATACAATTCTGCCTTGAGACTGAGTCTGAGTCTTGCTTGAGTAATAAAAACTGCTATTGTTTTTAACTATTCAACATACATTTACAAATAACAGTGCGCCACACGGTAAGATATTTGAGAAGGCATAAATCACTACTGATGTCTAATTTCTTAACAAGATAAAAGTTACTTTTACAACACAATAAGGAATGTTTTCAATAGATCGTAATTTCTCAAGTTCATAAGATATTGACATCAGTGACACAGGAAAGGACACCACACAGCACATTTTTATTTGACCAAAATCGGATGCATAACTTAACTTAATGTCTTTCTGGGAAATTTTTATGTAATTATGACAGGAAGACAATGCTTGAGTTTTGACAATGATAAATATCACTAGAAAATGAACACGATGAAATAAAAATAATCATTATGATGGAAAATTGACATAAAACTAGAGTTTATTAGTTATTCACCTACTTGCTAATTAAGTAAATATTATTTGTCCCATGCAGTGGGTGAATTATAAATTAAAAAACAAGGAATCTTGGGGCTCCTTCCCTTGGAATCAATAGCTCCATCCATCAGTTACACACAATAAAAAATTCTACAATATTCATTAAATATGGATTATATTGTTTTTTCCCCCGTTTTGTCTCAGTAAACTTGTACTGTTCGACACTGTTAGAAGTAAAATCTGAGCTTTCACATTTGTCTAAGACAAAGAAGCCGGCTGTCAGTTACTGTGGAAGTGTATTTTTGAACAACAATAAGTACTGTTTTATTCACAGAATCACTCCTAGTTTAATCTCCTTAGTGCATTTTCAATTCTATTTTATAATCGATTGCCAAGACGGAGTTTACTGTTTTCTGAGAAGCCGAGACTAATGGCACCGTCTCAAATTACTTCCTCCGCCCTTTATGTAGTGTACTATGTGGGATATGAAATGGCAGAACCTCCACGCAATTATTAATTTTTATTCACCCATTTATATTCAGGAATAGTTTAGATAACTCCTTATGTAACATGTAATGACTGTTAATTGAAATGTTTGTTATTTTCTAAGTAGTGCTCTAAGTAGGGAATAGGCGTCGTTGAGACACGTCCGATAGTCTCTTCTCGAGCGTCAGACTGAATTCACAGGCTAACTTGGTACCTTTTCTGTAGCTACTTCGGCCGTTCTGTCCCTCACTCTGACAGCCAAACAAGTTGTGCAGTTTCACGCATTTCTCTACATCTTATTAAAGTACCTTCTTTTATTATAGCACACCGTTACGCTTTTTTCCTGACCGTGACTCTTGTTTTGACTCCACTGAATCCTTTAGCAGAACGCAGTGCAGGACCGTTCCGACCTACTCACCCCTGGATGTAGTTATTCTATATAAGGGCAGCTGCTAAATTAGGTAAATGTAAGAAAATTAACACTTTATTAAGTTTTTGCTAAAGAAAATATGCACAAATTGAGAAATTCAGACTATTTCCACAGAATGTCCACATAAACCTGGATGACTTCATGACAAATGTAACTGCGCAGTATTATTTTTATTCATTCATTCACTTTCCATACCCTCTTAATCCAGTGGGCCAGCTGCATCCCAAGGTGGGAACCAACCCTGGACAGGGCATCTGTCCATTGCAGGGCACATGACCACACACACTACACTTACACACAGGGACCCTTTAGAGATGCCATTTGAACTAATGCATGTCTTCAGAATGTGGAAGGAGTATCTGCAGAAAAAACACATGGACACGAGGAGAACATGCAAACTACACACAGGCGGAGTCTGAGCTGGATATTGAACCAGGGATCTCTGGAGCTGTAAGGCGACAGTGCTAATCACTGCGTCAGCATGCCACCCTAGGTAATTAAAATATTCCACATATCAGTGGCTATGCCGGGACTCTCTAGAGCTGTGCTCCTGAGCTTTACAAAGAGGAAGGTTTTTGTGATTTTTTTTTAAAGTAAGAAAATGGAATCCCTTTGCATCCCCTCAGATTAAGTGCTGTCCAAGTGTAGAGATGCTAGAACAAAGGGTATTACATCCAGATCCCTGGTTGAATAGGTGGATGTCAGTCAATGAAACACCATGTCAATATTTGATCTGTGATTAGAGTGGGCTTGTGTTTCCATATTGACTTCAACTGAGTCAGAGCTGTGAGGGAATTACTGCTGGCCCACATCAAACACACTTGCAGGCAGTAAATAAGAGTCGGCCTACCAGCACAAGTGCTCTCATCCGAAGCATGATCTGTGTGTGTGTGTGTGTGTGTGTGTGTGTGTGTGTGTGTGTGTGTGTGTGTGTGTGCGCGTGTGTGTGTGTGTGTGTGTGGGTGTGTGGGTGTGCGCGTGTACTGTTACTTTCCTTGCTTTCTATCTCCGTCTGTCATCTCTGAGTTCTTGTGTGACCACAAGTACAAACACTTTAATCCCTTTTTTCTTCTTCTGCATTTGGTGCTTTGCTCACTTACACACAACATTTCATAAAGGATTAGGCAAAAATCACAAAACTTGCATCCTTACAGACTTGAGATGTTGCTCAAATGTTCTACTTTAAATGCAAGAAGTTTTATAATATACACATACTATCTGCACCACATAGCAAAATCATTTGTAAGCTTCACTCCAGATGTTTTTCACTGAGACTCAGTGTCTTGAATTAATTTTATAGATAGATATCGGTCTGTTTACTTATTTGAGAAAAACACTCTTAAGCTTATCAATTGTTTTTGAGGAATGAGGAATAAAATGAGAACTAATTTTATTTAGGATTTAAAATATGAAATCATTTTTTAACAGGTGGCACAGTGGCTCAGTGTGTGGCACCAATGCCTCCCGAGAAGGTCCTGGGTTCACTCCCCAAGGTCGAAGTCCTTTCTGTGTGGAGTCTGCATGTCCTCCCTGCGTCCATGTGGGTTTACTCTGGGTACTACTGGTTTCCTCAAACAGTCCATAGGCATGTCTGTTAGGTTAATTGGTGTCTCTAAAGTACCCCAAGTGTGTAACTGTGTGTATGAGTGTGTGTGCCCTACGATGGATTGGCACCCTGTCTAGGGTTGTTCATGCATTGCACCGGCTCTCTTGCGATCCTGTAAAGGATCAACTGAATGAATGAGTTTTGATTTCATATTTTCACATTTAATTCATATTGAATAAATAAATAATTATTAATTAATTATTTATCATTATTTATTTATTTATTCTTAAATTGGGTTTCTTTTGAAGGGCACACCGGCAGTGTAGTAATGTTGTATGAGAGAGTGAGGTGATATCTGTTTTGTATTTTTTTTAATTTATTTTGTTTATTGTTAACTGACAAACGTCTGTGTAATTGTTTTATTATTCTATAAATATTATTCTATTCATTATTCTACAATAGTAATCACATTTATCTCATATATGTCCACAATGACCAAAATATGGCTTTACCCAAAACAGAAATAATCATATTTTAATATTAAGATAATTGTAATGTTAATAAAAAGCTAGAATGGCATACAGTATATGGTAGGTAGAGATGCAATACAGTACCTCAGCTGTGCATATATGACCTATAATTCTCCAGCTGTTGAAAAAATATATATAAAAAGTACATAAAAATACTGATTCTTCGACCAGTTAATAACAATATGATAAAACTATTGTTAATAATATAATAAAACAATGCAAAACATATGTTGAAGAATCATACTTTTTCTAGGTTTGGTGAAAGTGAGTCATAGCCTGAATGGTTGAAGATGGGCTGGATAATACAATAATTACTGTCCTTCACTAGGCCTGGCTTTTCTGTACTCTAGGCATATGAGGCAGAAGACCGTGAACACATTTCAGACATACTGCACGGCATTAAATGACTGGAAAAAAAGTTGATATCTGTATAAAATGAGATAGAACTATTCGATGATAAGCTGTCCACTTCCAATATATTCTCACTAGCTGACGGTCCTGCCACATGAACGCCACCAGTCTGTTACACAAGACGTTACATGTACATTTAGCTATTTAGCAGATATATAGCTCGACCCTAGACCTGCTGCTCCATAGTGCAGTACCTTAATCACTGTACCACAACTGCCCCATAGTTAGTCACCTTATGGTTTCAAACTATTGCCTCATAATCTAAGCCACCCAAAGAGAATGGGTCTCTTTTTGAGCCTTGGACCTTCCAAGGTTTCTTCCTTGTAACGTTTAGGGAGTTTTTCCTTTCCATTGTCACTCTTGCTCAATTCTTTAAAAATCCTACAATGTGATTTGCTGGATTTTTTTTCTCATACAGACCCATCTCATCTTTCTAAGTAGGAAAACTTGCACAATAGGTGTCTGACTAAATACTTTTTTGCCCCTCTGTATGTATGCATTATAATAACATTATACAGTAAAGGGGTCACCAAAACTCAATCTCCATCAAAGATCTGCTTCAAACTTGGTGTTGACACAAATGAGATATTGTACAATGGAGTCAAGTTAGAATAAATGATCTATTATGAGCTTTATTAAACATATAAGATCAGAAGATCTTATATATATGTGACACACATCACATATATATATATATATATATATAAAAAACAGATTAGTGCTGTATCTTATAGATATATGTGCATGCACTATATGCATTTATTCGTAATTACAGTGTAAAACTGAGTTATGTTACCCGAATACTCTTTAAAGATAGTATAAACACTTTTTAGACAAAGTTAAAATGTATCCATGTCCCGAACTGAAACATATTTTAATCCCTACTTTATTTCCCATTTAGGTGCTGGTAGCTTGACTGCAGTTTCAGGACGACATGCCTGCAGATGTCATTTAAACGTTGTTGTGTTTTTACCGGAGATGGCGCCCCACACGGTTTACAAAGAGTCTTGTTTTCCTTGATATCAAATGACAAATGTGCCCTCATATTGACTCTCCTCTTTCTCCCAGGTTTTGATCATTGTTGAGCTAG
The DNA here is from genome assembly GCA_025084515.1 of Ancistrus triradiatus. NCBI lineage: Eukaryota > Metazoa > Chordata > Actinopteri > Siluriformes > Loricariidae > Ancistrus > Ancistrus triradiatus. The sequence continues at coordinate 31,727 of JAJAGP010004131.1, read as the reverse complement.
TCTGGGGTCAGATCAAACGTCTGCGTCTTGCCGCTTTACTAATTGGAACGCTCCCCAACTCATCTCACCTTTCCACATATACTCAAGTTATGATTGGATCTTTTCCTAACTTGTCAGATCTGATTGGATGTCATCTCTGCCAAACATTTTCGTTCCGGTTTTTATTCGTTGACAAGAGTGTCAGTTCATTTCGTCCTAGTTTAGTCATCGTCTTGTTTGAAAAAAAGGGTCGTTGACAAAAAAGAGTTGTCAACAAAATTAACACTGGTCGCAATGCTTTAGGCCATTTGTGTTCACTCGTTCCCTCGCCCTTCCAAGGACTCATCTAACAAACTTCACTTCGGTTAATACAGTAATGGAATGACCCTTAAGATGGCATCAGGGATTCCTCCGAGGGCAGTGCTTTGCTGGATCCTGACAGAACAAGATCTGGTACCTTGCATATTTGAAGCGCATGTGGATCCAAATTATGTATGGGATCCACCACCTCTGGGCTTTAACATATAAAATAAATAGAAAATAAGCAATATCACTACACACATTTGAATTAAATGATACTTGTTTGTGTTACCTAATTTCCAGAAACCCAAACGGTTCATTTTCCTTGATGGTAACTGCAGTCTTAGTGTAATTAGATTATCAGTTACACGTTGTGTGCCCACATGTCAGGACTGCTAGTGGACGATGAGGTCTGGAAAAAAGACAACTCATAGTTAGAATAGGTAAGTAAGTCTTTTTCATTTATGTAGATATTCTATTTTGAAGACTACTGTATTAGGTGGAGCACTTAGAGCGCTGTTGTGTCTATACATTCCGGGACCTTTTCACTCCCTACTCACTTGCTGTGTTCCCTTACCTCATATTTTACAAATTAAGCACTGCCGAGGGGAAATGGTGAAGCAAAGTAGCCGAGGGCATGTTAAAAAGAGTATTGAAATAAATACAGGGCAGATGTCGATAATTTTTGCTAATGAAGACAGCCACTGAGTTTAGCAAAAGAAGTCAGAAACTCCACCTGTACAATATCACCTTTACTGGTACAGAGTGTAATGGTACAGAACTGTGAGAGTTGCATATAACATTATAGTTGTATTTAGAACTAACTTGTAAATTCAGAGGATCTGTGTAACTTCACAAATGTATCTCTTTTAAAATGTTATTAAACAGATTAACAAATTACTTTAAATAAATTGGATGACTCATCTGGGGGGAACGGGGATTGTGGTAGCCTAGCGCTTAAGGTACTGGGCTCTGGACCAGAAGGTCCAGGGTTCAAATCCCACCTCTGCCAAGCTGCCACTGTTGGGTCCTTGAGCAAGACCCTTAACCCACAATAGCTTGGATTGTAAGACTGTACCAATTCTAAGTCGCTCTGGATAAGGGCGTCTGCTAAATGCTGTAAATGTAAATGTAAATGATGCAGTGATTAGTGCTGTCATCTTCCAGGCTCACATTCCGCCTGTGTGGAGTTTGCATATTCTCCTCGTGTCTGTGTGAGTTTTTTCATCTATTCCAGTTTCCTCACACATTCCAAGAACGTTTTAGATCAGTTGGTGTCTCTAAAGTGCTGCTAGTTGGGCCTGGGGCACTGCGACCCTAAATGGGATTAAGGTATGAAAATGAGTGAATGAGTGAATGAATGAACGAATGAATGAATGGATTGGAATCACTGTAGCATCTGGTATTTGTAATTGGCATTGTAGTTCCAGTGCAACATTGAAAAAAAGCAAAAGCTGAACAGAAAGTATTTATTTGCTCATTTTGGGCTTGTGTAATTGTGTAATTTTGTGTAATTGTGCAATTCATTGCTCATTTAATTGCATGAGCTACATACAGTGTCTCATATGTATATTTGATAGTTTGTTGTTTTTGGTCTGTGACTTCATGTTTAGTGCTGATACTAACACATTTGAACAAATAAGGTACAAATAAGGAAGACACACAATCGTAATACTGTAATACTGTATTTCAAACAACAATAAAGTGGTCTAATCTTATATTCTTTATAATACTAGGCTAAAGGAACTACCAGGTAATTATTTATAAATCAGTTCTATAAAAGCTTTTTTTGTGTGTTTTTAAATTGAAATAACTGAGCAGTTAGAAACATGGGAGTTCTCTGTATCTACAGTCCTCTGATGAATTGGTGTTGGGATAGATTATCAGATTAGCGCAGACCCTCTGCTGTTTGCTCTCATCTGTCTTTTGGGCTGACTGCTTCTCAGGTACTCTCGCCAGAGATGAATTATCGTGGTGGTGGTAGTGATGATTGCAGACAGTAGCACCCAATGGGCTTTTGATGAAATTATCAGGGGAATCAGGCACGGTAAAGCCTCATCTTTGCTTTTAGACCATCATGGCAGCTCTTGTGTTCTCTCTCCATCAATAACCCTTCTGACAAGAAACAGAGTCCTAATGTTACAGCCTGGGGCAGGGATGGTGAGGCATTAACAAAAAATACAAGGTTTCTTACATGGACACTTATTTTGTTGCAGACAGTATGAACCAAATATATTTCAAAGGTTATGTCTAGTTCTTCATTTCATTTGTTTAATAAACATCCATTCTTGCATTTCAGGCCTGCAACACATTCCAAAACAAGTTCGACGATAAAGCATTTACCACTTTGTAAGGTTGCCATTCTTTCTCACAACACTTAAAAAGATGTTTTTAGCACAGAGGATAGCAAGCACTGAAGGGTTTCAGGTATTATATTGTCCCATTCTTTCCCATTCGCCTGTCTTACCATATGCAGCAGTATGGGGTTGTTGATTTTTTGTTTTAAAATTCTCCACACAATTTCTATTGGGGAAAGGTCAGGTGTCCCATTTCTTTCAAAAAGCTCTGGAATACTGATTTGTATGACCACAATCACGTTTTTTCCACTGTGGTGATGGTCCATCTCAGATGCCTCTGAGCCCAGAGATGTTGAATGCTGCTTCTGGACAAACGCTTCTTACAATCACCTGTTGTTGACATTACCTGTTTGAAATCACAATCAATATTTATTATTGTTACTTTAATTACTAGTCTAAATTGGCTCCGTTACAATTTTTTTTAAATACAAAAAAGGATGTTTATTAAATAAAATTAAATTAAATGGAAAAAAAACCATTAAATATCATGGGTTTCATACTGTCCTGTAATGAAATCGTAAAATGACAAAGAACAACTGTGTTTTTTATTTGCCTTTTTCCATACCAGTCTGAATATTTATCTTGACAAGACAGTGCAATATTCTTGTAAAAGACATGCAAGGAAAAGAAAAATTTTTGCAAACCCTGTTCGTCATCAGGCTCAGGGGCCTACAGTGGTGCTGAAAGCTTGTGAACCCTTTCAATGTTTCTATATTTCTTGCATAAATATAAACTAAAAACATTATCATATTTTCACAAACAAGTCCTAAAAGTATATGTGGCGCTTGGTTTGTCGCGGCCCTCCACACTGGGACTAGCCGCATTGTGTCAGACTCAACGTCGGCCTCTGTCCCCCACCGCGCTCTAGTTCGGGTCGTGCAGACTAGCATGGCGTCACTTGACAGCCGTGTGCGTAGGTCTCTGCCCTAGCCACTACGATCTTCGGGTGCCTTCTCCTCCCTGGGTTCTATCTAACTGGTTTCACTTTCCCTTCGGTGCTTCTCTTGGAGTGTGCTGTCTGGCAGGTGCCCTTTTTCTCTCTCGTCCTCTCGTCTCGCTCCTCAGCTTCTGTCTTTTTGCCACTACTCTCTGCTTTCATCATAGTCGCTCCGTGACACTAGTAGATAAAGAGAACCCAGTAAACAATGAGAAAAAATATTATACTTGTCATGTCTCTTCTATGTTAGTTTCTTTCGTTTACTTCTGTGAGTGCGTATAAACGTGACATTTCGCAGTACAGTTCTGCCAGTGTCCCTGCTTCTCCTGTTCTGTCCACAAATAAAACATGCTCAGTATGTTGGGAGAAGATACTTTTTGTGACACCACTGTGCATTTGCACTGCATAGAACTACGTTATCTCCCAGTCTGATGTGAAACCTCGTGTGTTGTGTGGCATTGTCGTGAGTGCATGCTGCTGTGTTCCGTGGCCATGTTTTTTGCGTGGAGCTGGCTCTGGGCCGGAGTTGGTGAATCTGCCCTGTCTGTCCGGTGCCATCACTCTGAGGGTACCAACGCCGGTCATGTTATGACGGTGTGTGGTCGGTTGACCCAAATAGCACCGGCATTGCCCATTCTTTGCAGACCAACTTGTCTCCGATCCGCTAAGCGGCAGAATGAGCGGGCGTGTACTCGCGTCACTCGAAAGGTCTACTCTCGGCCACATACGCGCTGCCTCAGCGCGCCAACTAGTAGGCGTATCTCACCACGGCTGCGTATGGTCATTGCAGCAAGACACCACTCCTAAGCACACCAGCACATATGTCTCACCGCACCTGTCTCGCAACTAGGCTGCACAGTGCTGGGAAAGCACTTTCTCAATTTTGCGCTCCACATGTAACACACACCTCTGTTACTGGAGTGCTCCTTGACACACCTTCACACGAGGCCGGCAATCGGCCGTCAGTCCGACGCTCAGCCGTCGTCTACTCCTGTTTCCAGTCTCCTCCGCCCAAGGAAATTCTTCTCAGTATGTGCGTTCTAGGTACCCCACGCATAGTACATTGATGCTAAAATGGTCCTCCCGACGGACCTACCCCTCACCTCCCCGCTCTCCTTCATCCAGTCCCCGAAGTCTGCGACTCTGCTTTGGTCGGTTTCAGAGGAATGGGCTCAAAACGTCACGTCCTCTCCAAAAGCTCAGAATTGGTGCTGGCTCGCCCTGTGAGATCAAGACATTTGCTTTTACATATGTCAAACCACGGTTTCTCTCACTTCAGTCTATTCTGCCCTCCTCCAGTGCGCCACCCCACTGGGGTTCACACCATAGACCTGAAAGCAAATGTTCACATACTTTGTGCCTCGCAACTAATATGGGTATATTGTGGTATCATTTTCCTTAATGATACCAATTGACTAATAATATTTTGTCCGCATTTGTTTAGCTGCAGTTATTGCTGCACAGGGGGGTCACACCATATACTGAAAGCAAAGGTTCACATACTTTTGCCTCTCACTAATATGTAATATTGTATCATTTTCCTCAATGAATAAATGACTAAGTATAATATTTTTGTCTCATTTGTTTAACTGGGTTCTCTTTATCTACTTTTAGGACTTTAGAAAATCTGATGATGTTTTAGGTCACATTTATGCAGAAATATAGAAAATTCTAAAGGGTTCACAAACTTTCAAGCACCACTGTAGAATGGGGGTGGATGAGTGTATAAGGCCCTGAACTACTAATCAGAAGGTTCAAATTCTAGCTCTGCTAATGCTATCACTGTTGGTCTCTTGAGCAAAGTCGTTAACCTTCAACTCCTTAATTGCTTAATTGTAAGTGATTCTGAATAAGTTCATATGATAAATGCTGTAAATGTGCCTTATTATGGCAGGTTTGGTGCCCTTTTCCACATATTTAAAATGTAAATACTTAACCAAATCAGTTTCTTTAAATAAAATGAAAAATACAACTCCAAATCAGAAAAGGTTGGGACAGTATGTAAAATGCATATAAAAAACACCCAGTGTTTCTTACATTTTACTTTAACTTTTATTTCATTGCAGTCAGTATAAACCTGAGGACTGCATGCCATTCAGCAACAGCTGATATAATCACATGGGCAAGGGATTACTTTGGCAAATCTGTCAAGCACTGCAATGTTACATTCACAAATTCCACTTAAAACTTTACTGTGCCAAAAAGAAGCGTCATGTTAACCATGTCCAGAAGTGGTGTCAACATCTTTGGACTAGGAGGCATCTAGGATGGACCATCACACAGTGAAAATGTGTATTGTGGTGAGATGAATCATTATTCAAGGTCTTTTTTGGAAAAAAAATGGCTGCAGTCCTGACCTGTCCACAGTAGAGAATGTGTTTAGAATTTTGAAATGAAAAAAGGTACAACGACGACTCCATACTTTTGCACATCTTAAGATGTGTTTGCAACCAGAATGGGACAAAATAACACTTGAAACACTAAACACAAAACGTCTTTTAAGTGTGGTGAAAAGGAATGGCAACATTACAAAATGATAAATGCTTTACTGTCCCAAATATGTGTTGCAGGCCTGAAATGCAGGAATTATTTACATATGAAATGAAGTAGACCAGACCAAACATGAAATATATTGGGTTCATACTGTCTGCAATGAAATAAAAGTCAAAGTAAATGCAAGAAACACTGTTTTTTTAATATGCATTTTCCATACTGTCACAACTTTTTCTGATTTGGAGCTGTATGTCATTGGAAGTTGTTGCACTACTTAAAGTAGTTTTGATTTGTGGACCTTGAGTCCATTAATCAGTGAGGTCAATTGTGCATGTTAGGATAATGAAAAGCACCTTGTCAAATTGGACATCCATCTAAACTTTTATAGAACTTGTTTTCTATTATGTAATTTCAAGGAAATTCATTGAAGTACAGTCTTGCTACATTGAGAAACAAGAATGAATTGGAAATCTACTAAAAACATGACAGGCTCTTTCTCTATCTGTCTCAGTCTATCTCTCTGGCTTGTTTCCTGGTTGGGCATCTATAGTGAGGACACACAGGTTATGCAGACCCCTGGCGGTGCAGTTCAGCTGTCATTAACCCTGTACAGCTGGGCTCATGGGGAGGCTGCAGGCTCAATAGTGTTGTGTGAAAAGAGGACTGCAGCGGCTCTAATCTACACCATTGTGCTTGTGGATCGGTGACAGGGGAAAGAGAGGGCCAGTGCGAACCCCACCGAGGCATGAGAATCCGCCACTGAGAGACGCAAAACGGAAGGCTAATTTCTACAGTGCCCACACACAATCACCAACTGTCTTTCTTTCCTTTCCTGGGTCTCAGGGACAAACTCCCACGCAGCTCTTTCTGTCTCCAGCTCAACAGCCCTTCCTCCGAAACCCACCTGCACGTTGCGTCTCGGCCTTTCATCTCATAGCTCTGTGTTTAACACACAAAAGAGCCAGGAAGGAGAGCCTATTAAGTCACTTAGTTAAGACCACTTGACAAATTAACACAATTAATCCGCTCCATTCATGGTCCAAAGCTCAGAGTCTTATCCACTTACCTATCACCTTCTTCAACTCCAATTTAAAAACGGCTGAAATGAATGTGAAACAAGCGAAAACTCATTTTCCAAACTCATGCTGAGGAAAAATGTCAAATGTATTCCACATTTGAAAAAAAAAAATCAAACTCTATTTACGTGGGCCTTTTGGAACGTATTAAAAATTAGCCCAGTTTCAATTTGCATAAAATCACTGTAGCATTTTTCCAGTCAATTTAACTGAATCACTAAAGCATATATTAGCTTGAGTCCAACTCAGATGGGCCTCTTCTGCAGCAAGACTCTCCACAAGCTTGATGCGTATTAAACACCCTGCAATCCACTTACAAAAAAAGGATACACATAAACCTACAGCACATTACAAACACAACTGTATTAACATTCCACGTCAGTCACTATGCAGAAGTTTGGGAGAATGCACTAATACTCTTGCACAGCTGAATAGATGCTAAACAGCTCTCCTGTACAGATTACTTAACAGTTAATAGAAAACACCATCTGCTAATTCAATTAGCAAACACTGCGATTTGTGTCCAGCCCCAGGAGGCTTTACAACACCTTCAACAAAATTTTAATTAGATTGAGCTTAACAAGATGATGAAGAAAATAAAGGAAAGTAAGATTTCATATATGTGTGTCAAAAACATATTAGACTTGAATTAATTAGAAGATTCCCTTCAGAATATCTAATACCAAATAGGATAATCATGACAATAAAAATGATACTGGTTCTTAAAAACAAAAATACAGACCATTCAGAGACGAAAACGTTTTGCAATGTGAATGCCTGTTCTCACATCATTTTTGTTGGTATGTACGGTATATTGTGCAATATCTTAGGTTCACAATATATCATTTAACAAAAGTAATAACAATTTTAGCTAACTTTGTGCAGCTCTGAAAGATGCCAGTCAGTACATTGTTAATAAGCACAGGTTGGAACTGTTGCACAAAAATGTAAAATCCTAACATTTTTAACTAAAACGCAAAAAAATTGACTTAATTGCAAGAAATTTGTGTTTGTTAGTGACAGATGTTAATGTTATACACTTGTTTTTTTCAAATTTTGGAACACTTTTATTTAAAAACAGTGGGATTTAACCACACTGGTACAGTCTCACTCTAAAATGCAGACGTTTTTACCCCTCTGTCTAAGGAGTAAAACATTTTTTTATGTATTATTTTTCAAATAAATGTATTGTTATTTAAAAATGAAACTCATTATGCTATGAATTTTTCCAAACAGATAAATGAATTGTTATTTGAAAAATGAAAAAACTCCTTAAACCGAGTTGCCGCAGTGGTTAAATACCAAAGCACTGTGGGAGAGCATGTTCTCGTTCAGCAGTGTGTCTGGCCTGGTCGGGTGCTATACAGGCTATATCAGAGGGAGGAAAGTTGGACAGGGATCAGCATCATCCACCATCTTTGCGCTTGTTTGCAGTGGTGGGAAAGGAACAGTGACCAGTCCATTTCCGGCAGTCAGGAGTGATGTCCATGATGGAGTTATTGAAAAATAAACAGGAACGGGGGAAGGGGACATGCCAACGGGAGCAAAAGAGGAATAAATTAAAGAAAAAGTTTGACTAGTTTTATGTGAGTAACAAATGGTTGTGGCATCTGTGCAAGAAATGACTGATTGTTGATGCAGATCTTCCATTATATGACAGGCCAGAATTAATTTTTGTAATTAAAATGACTTCTTTTTTACTAAGCGTTTGCATTTGCAGGTTGTAAAAGGTGGTGACTCATCAATTTACACACAGTTTGCATATGGGTGAATTGAATGTAATAGATTTAGATTATGCATTAGGAATAACAACAAATTGCATCAGTACGTACTTCAAAAAATATATTAATAGATAATAGATATATGCGTCTATACCGCAAGCTGCAATCAGCTGATAGTGCTAAAGAGACTGTAATGGATTTGCTCTCGTGCCACCAAGATTCTTACTGTGATTACATTAATTTACTGCTGTTTCAGGTCATAATGTTCTTCGTAGTTTTTTGTTTGTGTGGGTTGTGGCAATGGAAAATTCGTACGGTACAGCTGTTATGATTAAAACAAACTAAAAAAACAACCATACCATGCAATAGACTCTTTTGTCTTAAACAAAACTAGTTCGTTGCGTTTTGACGGCAGACTGATGCAAGGATATGAGAAATGTGGGTCGGCAAAGGGAGTGACGCAGCCGGCATGTAAGCCGCCGACCCTCTCCCGCCCCGCTGTTAGCATCGCGTCTACTGGCCTGTTCGCGTCACAGTGGTGAGCGATCTGGCGACCATGCTTGTGTTTGAGTCCTCCATGATCCGCCGTATGGTGCGTGGGTTTACTCCGGATGCTTAGGTTTCCTCCGACGATCCAAAAAGGCATGCATGTTGTGTTAGGCTTATTTGTTGTTTTAAAGTGGCCCTAGTGTATGAGGTGTATTGTGCCCTACAATGGAATTGGTGCCCGGTATGGGGTTTTTCCTTCCTTGCAACTTGTGCTGCGGCTAGGCCACCGGCTTCCCGCGGACCCTGTTCAGGATTAAGCAGATAAATGAAGGAATGTATGATTTTGGTTTTTTTTTTTTTTTTTTTTTTGTGGTTGTGGTTGCTTCATATCTAAACAGAGGTGAGGTTCATATACTTTTTATGCAATGATTCCTTTTGCCTTCTAACAAGTGCCTTTGAGGCGCTTCATGCCAACATCAAACTGCTTGAAGTCTTCAAAAAAACACACCACTTATGTTAACTATGTAATATATAATGTAACTCAATATATAGATAATACAGCAGGGGGCAAAAAAAGTATTTAGTCAGCCACGATTGTGCCAAGTTTCTCCTACTTAGAAAGATGAGAAGGTCTGTTAATTTTCATCATAGCTACACTTCAACTATGAGAGCAAAATGAGAAAAAAAATCCAGGAAATCACATTATAGGATTTTAAAGAATTTAATTGTTAAATCATGTGGAAAATACGTATTTGGTCACCACAAACAAGCAAGATTTTTTGGCTATCACAAGCCCTGTTAACTCTTTCTTAAGAAGTTCTGCTGTACTTCCACTCATACCTGTATTAAATTTCACTGTTTGACCTCTTATCTGTATTTAAGACACTGTCCAAAGCCTCAAACAGTCAGGAATCCAAACGCTCCAAGACCAAAGAGCAACCAAACCGTAAGGACAAAAGTATTGAAAACCAAAAGGTTATGTAAAAGTATTGAGGTTGAAACCAAAATTTTTGACCAAATACTTATTTTCCACCATTAATTTACATTAAAGTCTTTAAAAATCTACAATGTGATTTCTTTGGAATTTTTTTCTCATTTGTCTCTCATAGTTGAAGTGTACACCTATGATTGAAAATTACAGACTCTGTAATCTTTCTAAGTTAGGCGAACGTGCCACATCAGGGGTGACTAAATTACTTTTTTGCCCCACTGATATAAGAAAAATCAACCGTGATTCGTTGTTTTAAACGTCTGTTGTGCCTCAATGTACACTTCTGACATGGATTTTCCGCATAGTAAAAGTTTTAATCAATTAAAACTGCATACAGTAGGATTCAAGTCGTGGAAATCAAATAAGGCGTATCTACAAAACGCAGCGTTGTTTAAAATCCATCCAGCTTCTTTGGAGAGACTAAAAGTTTTACAAGACTATCAACATCTAGTTTCAAATGATTCCAGTAAAAAAAAAAAAACAAACTCGGCCCATACAGAACTCACCTTACAGGTCTACAGCGAAGAACTTTTAGTAGAGAAGATTTAGAAAGCAGGGGGGAGTATGCGCGCAATTGAGTGGGTATTTGGCGTGTGGCGAGTCAGTCGATACAGAGTATGAGAGAGAATACGAAGAGGAAGAGAGAGCAGAGGAGGAGGGAGGCTGTTCTTGGACCAGTCAATAATTATCCTCCTTATCCAGGCTCTGTGCGTGATTGCGACAGGGTCTTTGGGTCTCATATAAACCCCATTCAGACCACACAACAGAGCAACACCCAGGCTGCGACAGGACCCCTTTTACTACGATGCTTTGTTGAGCGCACTCTCTCTCTCTGTGTCTCTTTTCCTCTCTCTCTGTCTCTCTCTCCCAGTCATTACCATACATATCCATATGAACAGTCAGGCCGGGTTCCTAAGCAGCTGTCCTCAGATGTGGCATCAAAAAAAGAGAGAAAAGAGTCTGAATCCTTAAGCGATGAACAACAGAGGCTCTTGAAGGGCTCTCTCTCAGTGATATACCTCACCATTTAAACAGTCCTTTCAGATCCAATGGGCCAGAGGTGGGTGCAGGGCCACAGAAAGGGTGAAGTCTCATTCAGGCTTACTATTGAGGAGTGAAGGGTTCACAGTGGCTACAGTCTTTGGGTCAGAGGCTGTATTTTATATACATGCAGGTCAGATTCGTCTCCATGGGTGATACCAGTTAAGAAAAAATAAGTGTGTACTGGTAAATATACGTATCTCTTGCTATATGTTTATTACATAAAGTACCAAAAGGTTCAAAATGCCAAACTTTTTTCTAGTCTGTACTGTCAATATAGATGGGAAAAGTACAACAAAAAATGTTTTATTAGAAGTACATTGCCATGACTTGATAAATTTAATATTATTCTATGTAGTTACGTAGGTGTGTCCAAACCGGTGGGGGTAATCACGCTAGGCAATAGGGTGTCACAATTATAAAGGTGTAAGACTTTGGTTTAAAAGTGTTTCTTACAACTTCACTCATTTAAACTTGAACAAACTTCAACCACATCATCCTCGCTTGAAACAAATACTATTTCATTGTGAAATCGTGCCCTTCCTAGTAGTTATCCAAAATGCTGCTCAAACAAGTAATGGACCTTAAGAGCTCTTCAGTAAAGTCCATTTTGGCCCTTGGAGCTGTCACCCCCTCCTTTACGCCATCGACCTCCTGCTAGTGGACGATAGAGAGCTTTAGACCACATTTGGAGGAGATGAATGGGTGAGCTCAGTGCTGCAAAGCAGGCTAGTTTGTTGCTTCACGGGCGGCCTTCCATTCCATTCGTCCATAGAAAAGTATAAGAGCGCGAGTGATTGATAAATTCTCTTGCACTGGCTCTTTTGCCCCCTTTTTATTGCCTCCCTCAGAGCCTGTGACCCATTACTCGCAAAGCACAATGGGCCTTGTCGGCACTTTCCACACTGCTGCTGAGTCAAGCTGCACTGGGGGAACTGGGGTCAATTGAGAGCGGCCGCTGCTCTTTCAGGCTCACTGTGAGAGCTCAGCAGGAACGCTGCTGCACTGGAGAGCCTATCGCCTCTGACATCTAGCTATCCAGTTGCCACTCCTTACCTCCATCTAACCATCCATCCATCCATCTATCCATCCTCCCATCCATGTTTTGGCCTTCTTCCCCTCTTCATCAATGTCTTTGTTTGTGGCACCAAAACAGCTTGCTAATCCTTCCTGGTCCCTCCCACGGCTCTTTGTGGCTGCCTCTTTCTCTCACCATCTCTTATTGTGCACCCCTTTTTTCTCTTACCCTCTTCTCTGGTCGCACCTCTCTTAATCCCACTTGTTGCTTCCTGTCGCAGGGCGCCTCAGGGCAAGTGGGCACCGGAAGCTTCTGCGGTTCTGACACACAGTTACAGGCTGCCACTGGCTGTGTTCTCAATTGCAATGTGAATTCACTGAAGAGAGAGAGAAAGAAAAAGAGTGTGAGACAGAGTGAGAGAAAGGGTGGAGAGAGCAGGGGAGGAGGGTAAGGGTAGTTGACTTCTTGAGCCTATTTTCCCCATTTTAACGCCATTAAAAAAGAGTAGCTAAGCGATTAGCAGCGCAAGAGGGGAAAAGACACCCTCAAGTGTGAGCAGGGTTAAAGTGGAGGGGGCATGCTGGGCTCACAATGCACAAGCTCACTGGCCACAAAGTGCTTCTGCTCCCTCAAGCACACTCCATGGAGACTCCAGTCAGGTGGAACATTTAACTGCCAACTCTCGCCTCTCGTTGTCCCTTGCTCTCTCTCTCTCTCTCTCTCTCTCTCTCTCGTTGCTCCCAGGAACTCTTCTCTTACTCTCCTACCCATAAAGGAAAAAGATTTCACATGTCAAAGAGATGATCTCAGCCAATTAGAAACATAACAGCCACATCAAGACATGCTGAGAGAGACAGAGGGAAAGAGAAAGAGCTTGATTACTGGCTGTATTACACTTAAATATGTGACATAATTACTGCGTTCAAATCAGACCGTAGCCATGTAGGTGGACAGCATTTCTAAAAGGTGTATGGACCATTTCACCGTCTAAAGTGGACCCAGACAGCTGAGTCATGGATTCGTTTGCATATGTGAACACGTCAAATGAACTCAGACCCCCTAAACGGTTCCAAAACACGAACCAAAGTGCTTGGTGAGATATGGCGCATACTGGAATTAGCCATTAGAAGATGGGTAAGTGATGGCCATGAAGAGATGCACAATCAGTAACAATACTCATATAGGCTATGGCATTCAAGTGATGACTGGCCCAAAGTGGTCCAAGAAAACCTTCCCCACACCATTATACCACCTCTGCCAACCTGGACTGTTGACACAAGTTAGGTTGGGTCCATGCATTCACACTGTTGGTGCCAAATTCTAAGCCAGCCACCTGTCTGAAATTCATCAGAGAAGGCTATGTTTTTCAGGTTTTCTACTGTCCAATTTTGGTGATCCTGTGCCCACTGCAACCTCAGCCTAGCCATTTTCAGTTGATCTCTCACATCAGTATTGTGTTTCCATCTACAGACTTGCTGCTCACTAAATGGTTTTTATTGCACCATTCTGAGTAAACTCTAGAGACTGTTGTGTGTGAAAATCCCAGGAGCTTGGCAGTTAAAGAAATACTCAAACCAACCCATGTGGTGCCAACAATCATGCCATTTTTAAAAATCACTGAGATCACATGTCTTCCCCATTCTGATAGTTGATGTGAACATTAGTTGATGCTACTTGTTTGTTTGTTTATTTGGTTTATTTAACGTTGCTATCAGCATCAGTGGCCATTTAAGCGCCACACACAAGGCTACATTAAGACTAGTCATATATACATATGTAAATATATATATGACTAGTCTCACTATATCACACTCAAGTCAATGCCAATTTAGCATAATCAATTAGCCTAACACACCTGTCTTTGGACTGTGGGAGGAGACCAGAGTACCCAGAGTAAACCCACACAACCATGGGGAGGACTTGCAGACTCCACACATAAAGGACCAGGCCACACTATGATGAGATTGAACCCAAGACTTTCTTGCTGTGAGGCAGTGGTGCAATCCACCAAGCCACAGTGCCGCCCACTTGATGCTACTGGCCTATATCTATATTATTTTGTGCCTTTCACTACTGCTACACAATTAGATAATTGCTTAAATGTGTAGGTGTACAGGTATTCCTACTGAAGTGCTAAGGGATTTTGTATATGCAGTACTGTGCAAAAGTCTTAAACTACTATTATATTTGTTGTTTAAGCAATGCTATAATGACCATATATAACATATTGTCGATGATCCCAAAATTTAAAACTGGGATTCGTCACTCCATAATACTCTTTTCCATCGATCTTTATTCCAATCTTTGTGAGCTTTAGGATATCTTAGCATTTTCACGCTGTTCCAATTTAAAAAAGTGGTTTCTTGGTTGCTACCCACCCAAATAGATTGTTCCTGATGTTGGAATAGTCAACTTGGTATCATGATGAAGCTTCCACATGCTGCTACTGCTCAAGTGTAGGGTAGATCACACTAAATACTTGCCATTGTAGCCTACAGAAGCTGTTTTTTTCTTTCAGATTTTTAATACTGCACATAAAATTCCTGTATTTTATGGTTGCTTTACAATAAAGAGACTGAGAAATGGTCATCATACCATTGCTAGAACAATGGAATTTCTAATCTAATGGTGGCCTTTTTGCCCAGTACTATATCCTAAAAATACACTCACCGACAAAAAATAATGCACCCATATAGAAATGTCAGATTGCTGCAAAACTTGGCATGCAGTCACGTCTCAGGCAGGCAGATGAGTAAATGATTACAGGTGTGGTCTGATTAGACATTGGGTCTTGCCACAAGATGGCATAAAATTCCTTCCCCCGCTGCCCTATAAAAAGGCTATCAGAGGCTACTTTTGGGTAGTATACCTCTTGGTGAGAGATTGCTGACTTCTAGACATACTTCTACAATTCACTTGAAGACATGTTGCCCAGTTGACATACTTTGAGAGGGGACACATCATTGGATTCAGAGAAGCAGGAGGGTTGTTTTGATGCATTGCCTGCCATTTAGACTGTTAGGAGGTTTTTGGAGCAGTAGTTCTGTGAGGGCTGGATTATTGAGCATGCATCAAGACCTATTGGAAGAATGTTTTGTGGATGGATGAGACCAAAATAGAACTTTTTGGTTTAAAAGAAAAGCGTTATGTTTGGAGAAAGGAAAACACTGCATTCCAGCATAAGAACCTTATCCTATCTGTGAAACATGGTGGTGGTAGTATCATGGTTTGGGCCTGTTTTGCTGCATCTGGGCCACAACGGCTTGCCATCATTGATGGAACAATGAATTCTGAATTATATCAGAGAATTGCCAATGGCCAAGTCAAAGTCCTGACCTTAATCCAATCATAATGTTGTGGAAGGACCTGAAGTGAGCAGTTAATGTGAGGAAACCCACCAACATCCCAGAGTTGAAGCTGTTCTGTACAGAAGAACAGAATAAAATTCCTCCAAGCCGGTGTGCAGGACTGATCAACAGCTACAGGATAGGTTTAGTTGCAGTTGTTGCTGCACAGGGGGGTCACAGGGGTTCACAAACTTTCAAGCACCACTGTCTATGTCGGAAGGTGGGAAGCCCCAGTGCTGCAATAGCAACCCATGCCAAGATGGACTGGTTTCCCACTCTTATACTGGAGCCTCCTGCATAAGTTATACCAAAATTGTATGAAGTCCCTGAATAGCATTATGGCTTCATATAGCCAGAGGTCAATGGTCACCTCCCATGGGTGCTATACATTCAATCAGTCTCTGTTAGAAACCTCACTGCTCGCAACACACAGGTCTCTTACACCGTGTTTGATTTGTTGAAATGAGACACATAACATATTTATGCTTTCTACAGGTTCCAATCACCAAATGAATATGTGTGATGGACTAAGGATGTGTTGGTGGCAATGATACTGGTTTCACAATAAACCCACATTTTCTATAAAATAGCCATTTAATAGTAAAAAAACTGACAACACACACACAGCGGTGTGATCAGATAAATGCTTTCAGGTCAGAAAGTGAAAAATGACTGATTCCTGGGTTTGATTACTCTGATCTATCCTGCAAACCCAGACAGACACACATGTGTCACTGGTTAACAAATGACAAGAGCAAGGTTAAACACAATCATCAGGGAGACTTGAGTGTCTGCAACCGTGTATCAATCTGTGTGAATGCACATATGTGTGGGTTATAGAGATGGATCAGACAAGAGATGCAGCCTTCTAACTTTGGAAGAAATGTGCAGTAATAAATGAATCTTTTGATAGGGAGAGATGGGAGGAGAGAGTGGAGAAATTGCAGAAACATGGCAAACATTATTCCTCCAAACAAGTCAAGACAAATGAGGTGAACTCAGCTGGTTGTGATGAAGGACACGCTGGAGAAGAGAGTTATTCAGACAGAGACATGGTGGCAATACTATTCCTATATATGAGATGCAGTATCTGAGTCTTGCATATGTAACAAGACGCCAAAAACACAATAAATATTGACTCAGTAGAGACAATTGATGGGCTAAAATGTGAATTATTGACCATTCCTCTGTACAAAACAACTTAAACTCTGCAATGTTGGTGGTTATTATAGTCAGGAATTTCACTTGGCCATTACAAAACATCTTATTCTTTTTGGTAGAACAACTTGTGTGCTTAGGGTTGCTGTTTTGCTGCCTTACTTGCATTTTCATGTGATTCCATTCAAACATTTGTCTTGACATTTGCTTAGGGTCGTTGTCTTGCTGCATGACCCACCTTCTCTTGAGATTCAGTTCATGGACAGATGTCCTGACATTTTCCTTTAGAATTCTCTGATATAATTCAGAATTCATTTGTTCCATAAATGATGGCAAGCCGTCCTGGCCCAGATGCTGCAAAACAGGCCTAACCCATGATACTACCACCACCATGTTTCACAGATGGGATAAGGTTCTTATGCTGGAATGCAGTGTTTGCCTTTCTCCAAATATAACGCTTTTCTTTTAAACCAAAAAGTTCTATTTTGGTCTCATCCCTCCACAAAACATTCTTCCAATAGCCGTCTGACTTGTTCACATGCCTTGAGACAGGCAGTAATGCTCTTCTTAGAGAGAAGTGACTTTCTCCTTTCAACCCTGCCATACACACCATAGTTATTCAGAGTTATCTTAATGGTAGACTCATGAACGTTAGCATTAACCCATGTGGGAGAGGCCTTTAGAAGCTTAGAAGTTAGCTTAGAAGTTACCCTGAGTTCCTTTGTGGCCTTGTGGACTACTGTCCATTTTTCTCTTGATCTTTGTTGGATGAACACTCGTCTGAAAGGTAACAAAAGTTTTGACTTTCCTCCATTTGTACACATTTACATTTACATTACATTTACATTACAGTTACAGCATTTAGCAGACGCCCTTATCCACAGCGATTTACAATTGGTACAATCTTACAATCCAAGCAATTGTGGGTTAAGGGACTTGCTCAAGGACCCAACAGTGGCATCTTGGCAGAGGTGGGATTTGAACCCTGGACCTTCTGGTCCATAGTCCAGTACCTTACCCGCTAGGCTACCACAGTACACAATCTGTCTAACTGTGGATTGGTGATGTCCAAACATTTCAGAGACAAATCTGCTATATTTTTCAGTTTGATGAGCATCAATAACTCTTTTTCTGAAACCCTTTTCTGAGGTTCACATCGTTCTGCCACTCAACAATATACAACATTGGATCATTTTTTTCAATAAATAAATGACCAAGACTAATTTATGGCTCATTTCAAGATTCAAGATTCCTTTTATTTGTCATTGTATTTTTCACAATACATATACATGACTAACTATCTAAATCTAAAGGCATCACAAACTTTCAAGCATTTTTGTATTATATATTTTACAACATGCACACTATATGGGAAACTTGCATACAACACTTCTTCGAATCAGACAGACTCAGCCTTACTTTCAATCAGGTCTTTAAATGGCTATTTAAAACATATCTAAATGTATTAACGGAATAGTTTGGCCTGTTGGTGATCTGCAGCCTTTCATGAGAACAATGTACACAGAATACAGCCTAGACAGTGCACCAGTCATGTCATCCCATTGATCTGTCATTCTTTTGCAGTCACATCTATGGGCAATTTATAAGCCAATCCACCTGAGGCATTCTTGGTCTGTGGGAAAAATAATAGCTCATCATTACCCCCAGGACACTGGACCTCTGTAGCACCAACACTACCTGCTGGGCCAGTTTGTTGTCATTAATATTGTACAAATAATTTAACTAAATTATTAATTAAATTACTACTGATTCTAGATTGGCAGCTCTACGTTTCTCTTACTTATTAGCATTAGCTTTATATATATATTTTAGTGCTATATCTGAACGAATAATGAAGCAAACTTGACGCCTATCTTGGCTAACTGACTACGTTAAGTAATGTAATTGCTGTAAAAACTAAATGTGTGTACAAACTATGCACTTAAATTGTAATTCTTAATTTTAAAAAGAAGAAAAAGGCAGATAAATTGAATTCATGCAGCGTCCATAAACTTTTTCAACTGAGTCATTACTGTGTGAACAAATACTCTCCTGGGTTCCTTTATAGTCAACCTACACCCATTAGCAAAATGGAGTTTGGCTCAACCATTCAGCTGTATGAAAAAGAAACACTTTCCATGTGCTAGATGACACAACAAAAATATTACACAGATATGAAAGGAATAAATCCACAGCACAAAAGGGTAATTGGCTGAGCAAATGCTCACTCTCATTACCAAGGCCCACTGTGGACAATAGGTCACCAATTAGGCCATTCTGAAGGCCTTGAAGGCCATCCTGCAGAGATTCGTGTTGGAGGAAAAGCCGTCCAGGGGTTTAAGTAGATTTGCAAGCAATTTACCTTTGCACCATGTTGGCAATCTCATGCAATTTCAGTGCAATTTGTCTGTTTTCAGCCGCTCTCTTAGCTGCCTTGGTACAGCGCAAATGGCAGCGAGCTGAAAATATCAGCCGGCAAGTACAAAGCGACGTGTGACCACTTCTGAAGCGGGTTGCATTGCCAACAATTAGCATAAGTGCTATAAGAAATCTTCACCTCAAATGTCAGGGGAAAAAAGACAGAGGCTTGTGAGGAGGCGAGCGAGAGAATGGCTCGGAGAGGATGCACCTAAAAACATATAGGACATATGGCGAGGCGGATATGGATGGCGCGTCAAAATTACCCAGTGTCCCGTTGAATGGAACGGATAGAAATTGCTCTGACATTTTCTAGAATTCCCATTCCTTGCGTCACTCACAAAGCAAAATGACCATGATCAGAGACCATTCCTCGCCACCATGCACTGATGTCTTCTGACATCTGTTCTGGTTTGTCCACTCTAATGGGAGTTTGTACCTGTGAAGATGCACGTGCATACTTGCATGAATATCTGTCTTAAAATTTCTACACAGCTTATCTGGGCAGTACAATGTTGGCCTCGGATTTCAACTTTCACAGCATTTATTCATTTTCACAGCTGCATAATCCAAATCAGGGTCGCAACCAGGGCCCTATACGACTGCACAGGGCACAAGTCACGAATGCCAGGGTGCCAATCTATTTCTAGGGCACGTGCACATACATACACTCTCACACTGGATCAATTTACCAGTTACCAGCTGACCTAATGCATGTCTTTCACATGTAGGAGGAAGCGCACACAAACTCCACACAGCACCACTGCTCCACCATGACTAAGAACCTCAGGCTTCAAACAATGAAGGTTTCGGCATGGGAAGCTTATGTACATTATGAAGTAAAATGATTCTTTTCACTGAAGAGGGGAGACAACACTCCTGTGATGAATTCATCTCCACAGTCACAGGCCATTTTCCATTTCAGCAAATATTGCAAATTGTAGTGATGTCAATAGTTTTTCATTTAAAAAGCACTACATAAGATGGGACTACATAAACTTTAACGGAATCTGGTGTGCCAGGGATGTTGTCAAACTGCACATTCACATTTAAGCAAAGTGAATTAAAAACTGAATAAATATATATGTTTTTTAAATATTCTCAACAGTTATGCTCCCTATAGGCTAATAGTGTTCTACCTGGTATGTAGAATGCAGGGAAGAGGGATTAAGGGGCTATTTCATACACTCCATAACTATGGGTGTCTACAGGTGCTGAAAAAGATCACTGTTCTAGATCTGCATTTGCTGAAGGAACTACAACAGTGCTTGAAATGTGGCAGAGAGAATATGGCTTGTGTCTCAATACTTTTGGCCTTGTGGGGGGGCCTGTCAGATTACTTTTGGACGTGTGCAGGGGTGTGTTCAAATACTTTTGGACGTGTGCAGGGGTGTGTTCAAATACTTTTGGATGTGTGCAGGGGTGTGTTCAAATACTTTTGGCCCCGTGCTGGAGTGTATGGAGTGTCTATATGTGTGTGTGTGTGTGTGTGTGTGTGTGTGTGTGTGTGTGTGTGTAGCAGAAGATGTACCAACAGGCCACTGAGTCTCACAGGCACTGAGTGCTCTGACATCAATGAATATAGTTAATATTTGAATTATGTTAGTTGAAATTTGCATTCCCTCAATGCATTTCTATGGGATATTTTTTTATTTTTAAACTTAAATCTATTAAAAACGATAAATCAGATCGACTCCACAGCACATAGCACACCACACAGCAGGATTATCTATGCAATGGTGTTTGAATCGTGTCCGGCTACAGTGGTGCTTGAAAGTTTGTGAACCTTTTAACATTTTCTATATTTCTGCATAAATATGGCCTAAAACATCATCAGATTATCACAAAAGTCCTAAAAGTAGATAAAGAGAACCCAGTTAAACAAATGTGTAAACAAATCTGGTACTGTGGTAGCCTGGCGGATAAGGTACTGGACCATGGACCAGAAGGTCCAGGGTTCAAATCCCACCTTTGCCAAGCTGCCACTGTTGGGTCCTTGAGCAAGACCCTTAACCCACAATTGCTTGGATTGAAAGACTGTATCAATTGTAAGTCACTCTGGATAAGGGCGTCTGCTAAATGCTGTAAATGTAAATCTGATGATGTTTTAGGTCATATTTATGCAGAAATGTAGAAAATTCTAAAGGGTTCACAAACTTTCAAGCACCACTGTATATCATGTGTGGAAGAAATGTGTGGAAGAAGAAGAATTATAAGAAGTATGAGTGATAACAATATACAGTGCTTTTCAAGCACTGTATAAATATCACATTGACACAGTTTTGACATCTTAACTGACAGCACTACTTTTTAAATACGAAAAAATATTGTGCATCCAAAATAAATGCTTAATGGACTTAGAAAACAAACTCTTCATTTAATGTTTTAAGGAGAATATCTCCCACTGTCAGTACTTAATTACTCTCTTCACAATTGTCCATTTCCAAACATGCATAACATTTAAAAGACATGGGGAGAATTTTGATTTGTCACCTCTTTAGTCACTGCTGACTGTAATCATCCATTCATGCATGTATTGTTTTTTGAGTTGCGAGGAAGGATTGCGGAAATAAGTGTTGAGTTTTCCCAGGAAGCCTCAGCAGGCCTCGTGCACTCAGCCAGTTAGAAAGGAGGGAGGCTCATTCTGGATGGACCAGATGTTCTCTAATGGGTCCAGAGCAGAGAGGGGAAAAAGAAGTAGCGGCAGAGACATTTTCCGCGCAATTTCACAATCTGAAAGGCCCCGAAATACTTAACGTATTATAAAGGTTCCCACAGCTGTTTTTCATAGGCAGGGAGGGGGTGAGCGCCCCACCAACTCAATGTCAAAATGCCTCCCTTTCACTCGCAGTTTTGCTTTTTTTCTCTGTCTGTCAAAACTGGAAATGTTTATGTAACGCTGTCAGGCACGAACTGGCTTGTAGTTTTCAAACTCCTTTGTCTCTGGTCATGTTACATATCTTTGTTGTAGTGCACGCTGTAGTCTTTGTATATGACTTTCGACTATTTTATAAGTCGTATCGTAATGGAACAACATTCACTCATTATTACAGAACCCATTATGTTATGCCTTCTCATATGTCACATAGCAATCAATAGATAATCTGAAACATTACTATTTATATACAGTACTGTGTAAAAGTCTTAGGCATTCTGTATTTTTCAGTTTATATTCTGCTTATTTTTAATTTAAGTCATAGCACAGCACTTTGTAGTTCTACAATTACAGACTGTAGTCCATCTGTTTCTCTACATACTTTGTTAGTACACCTTTACTCTGTTCTCTAATGGTCAGGACCCCCACAGATCAGGTACTATTTGGGTGGTGGATCATTCTCAGCACTGCAGTAACACTGATGTGGTGGTGGTGTGTTAGTGTGTGTTGAGCTGGTACGATTCACTCACTGTCCACTTTATTAGAGACATTCACCATATTGCTCCACCTTGTAGATGTAAAGTTAGAGACAGCAGCTCATCTGTTGCTGCACAGTTTGTGTTCATCATCCTTTAATCCTTCATCAGCACTCACAGGATGCTGGTGGCTGGACACTTTTGGCTTGTGGACTATTTTCAGTCCAGTAGCAACACTGAGGTGGTTTAAAACTCCAGCAGCACTGTGGTGTCTGATCCTGGGGGTCCTAGCTGTGGACTACTAGTAACTAGAACTACAAAGTGCAGTGACCTCTAAAATGTCTAAAAAAAATATTGAATGCCTAAGACTTTTGAACAGTATAGTATACTATATTCCATATTTATATACTATACCATTTATACCAATATAATATACATTACATGCATTCAAAGCCACAACACCAAAACTTCCACATATGTACTATAGTCATAATACAAATATGTACTATAATTACCATACACAGTGCAATGTTAGTTCCTCCCATGCTGCTTGGCGCAATGGGAAGCAAGTGTTCTTGCTGTTTCTGTAGAGGATTTGGACATGACAGGGACGAGTTGCTAGCCTGATGCCCACCACATTCTGCCTTTTGCATCGGGGCAATTTAGAGAGATCAGTTAACCTAAGGCATACCTGCTTAATAACCAGTGTACCTGGAGTAAAGAGATGTGGACATGAGGAGGACATGCAGACTCCACATACAGTGGTGCTTGAAAGTTTGTGAACCCTTTAGAACTTTCTATATTTCTGCATAAATATGATCTAAAACATCATCAGATTTTCACACACGTCCTAAAAGTAGATAAAGAGAACCCAGTTAAAGAAATGAGACAAAAAATATTATACTTGGTCATTTATTTGTTGAGGAAAATGATCCATATTACAATTAGTGAGTGGAAAAAGTATGTGAAAACCTTTGGCTTTCCAGATCTGGTGTGACCCCCCCCCCGTGCAAGCATAACTGCAGCTAAACGTTTCCTGTACTGTTTGATCAGTCCTGCACAACACCGGCTTTGGATGACTTTTAGCCCTTCCTCCCGTACAGAACAGCTTCAGCTCTGGGATTGTTTGGTGGGTTTTCCTCCTCCTCACATTAGCTTCCACGTTCAGGTCCTTCCAAAACATTTCATGGATAAAGGTCAGGACTTTGACTTGCCATTCCAAACATTAAACTTTATAGTCTTCTTTAACCATTCTTTTGTAGAACGACTGTTTGCTTATGTCGGTGTCTTGCTGCATGACTCACCTTCTCTTGAGATTCGTTCACAATGGACAGATGTCCTACATTTTTTCCTTAAGTATTCTTCTGATATAATCAGAATCCATTTTCCATCAATGATTTGCAAGCCGTCCTGGCCTAGATTGCAGCAAAACAGGCCCAACCAGGATCTACTCCTACCGACCGATCCCCGACTGGTTCTCACACATATTGTCTCCATTTCTTCTTCGTTTGCATTTCACTTTACTTCTCTGGTTTCCTTTCATTCCAAACAGACGCTTTTCTTTAAATAAAAAACCAAAAAGTTATATTTTTGTCCTCAATCTGTCCACACAACATTCTCCTATAAGCCTTCTGGCTGTCCACTTGATCTTTAGCAAACGCAGACTGGCAGAATACCAGCAGGCAATGTGCTTTTTGGAGAGCAGTGGCTTTCTCCTTGCAATGCAACCCCTGGGGGGGCGCATGCACAACCATGGGTGGGTTATATTCAGTGTTCTTCTTTTGTATTTGTCGAACTCAATAACATGTAACATATAGCCAACGTGAGAGAGGCCTCAGTTGCTTAGAAGTTACCCCCTGGGGTCCTTTGTTGGGACCTCACCAGCTATTACCACCATACCGCTGGCTCTTGGAGTATCTTTGTTTTGGTCGAAACTCCTGGGGAGGTACACTGGTCTTGAAGTTTCCTCCTCCATTTGTACACAGTCTGTCTGACTGTGGATTGGTTAGTCCAAACTATTTAGAGATCGTTTTTTTTGTAACCTTTTCCCGCCTGATTAGCATAACAACTCTTTTTCTTCTTTTGATCCTCAGAAAATCTCCTTTGTTTTCTGTTTCCTCTTCTACACTTTCCACAAACAAATGTGTTGTGAAGAGCAGACCTTTTTGATAGATTCCCTGTTCTTTTAAATAAACAGGGTGCCCCACTCCCACCTGAGTTGTTCATCCCATTGATTTGAAAACACCTGACTCTAATTTTTCATTCACCTTAAATTAACTGCCTCCTAGAGGTTCCATCTTTTGGGCCACTCACTAATATGTAATATTGGATCATTTTCCCATTTTTCCCCTCAATAATAAATGATCAAGTAATAAATATTTTTTCTCATTTGTTTAAACTGGGTTCTCTTGTTGTTCACTCTTTTATAGAGGACTTGTGTGAAATCTTGATGATGTGTTTAGGTCATATTTATTCAGAAATATAAAAAAATTCTAAAAAGGCTGTTCACAAACTTCAAAGCTCCACGTATGTGCCCTATGATGGATTGGCACCCTATCTAGGTTGTGCCTGCCTTGCCCCTGTTTCACGGCTAAGCACAGGCTTTCCTGCTACTTTAACCAAGGATAAACAGATACAAAATGATAAGCGAATGATTATTACCATTGATCTACTCCAGGGTTTGGATTTGAGAGTATAACAGTTTAAATGCTACATACCTCTATAATTGGCCATGGCAAAACCCAATGGTGAGGTTTAATGGTTTCAATTCAGGGTATAACATTCCGGCTTACTCTAAAAATCCCAGCTAGTCACCATTAAATCCTTTCATGTGCATCCAGCTCCAGAGATCCTGATCCCGGGTCCTCTTCCAAGTGTGCTTGACGTTTGTGCACATTTTAACCCATTGTCCTCATCACGCTTTTCCTACTCCAGATACCTGTTTCCTCCACATCATAAAGACATGCATTAAGTTTGACTGGTCCTTTAAATTGATCTGGGTGTGAATGTGATTGGACTAATATTGATGTAACCTTGTTCCCTTCCGGAAAATAGCATCAAGCCCAACGTTCCCATAAACAACATCAAACAAACCCAAGCTATTATGCCCAATTGAGCAAGACCTCAAACGCACAATTTGAATTTTAATTTAAATCAGTTGTAAGTTGCTCTGGATAATGGAGTTCATGCACAATTATGTACAGTACCACTGTGAAATAGTAGCACTTAAATGCATAGATAATATTATAGATAATATTGTTAATATTATCATGTAACTAATGCAAAATGAATGTTGTTATTCCTTTTATTTTGTAAAAATACACTTGAATACCATGTCAACCTGAGTGTACTTTTCAAACCAAGCCCTTTCAAAATTGACTCAAGTTTGCACCCTAAATTATACAGTTTAGGACTCCTGAAAGTACATTACTGATGGCATACTGTTTAGCATGGTGGAGTGCAGTTTGTAGACAGAGCTAGAGCTAGAGTTTTGACAACAGGCTCAAACTTCTCCTGCGCACTCTGGTGGGTCTCTCAGCTCCTGTCTGCCATTTCCTCACCACTTTCTTTTCACGCTTTGATGCACACGTTCTGCTGGAAAATAGCACATAATAACAGTTTAGACACCTTTCAATTTTAGCATCCTGCTTGAAAAGTTGTGTCCTTTCAGGTGCCATGACAACCACGCGCGTCGTGTCACTCTATTAGTCCATTTTTGGTACTCTTCAGTGATGCTGCCATGGCAACGAAACACCTGCCTGTCAAAAGGTTACGTATATTCATATGAAAATCAAACAAGGACCCCGATGCCGCTATTTCTGTCCTTTATATGTCATACAGCCGGTGCAGCAAATCTCATAGCACAAAGGTCTGATATAATTATTTGGCATGACACAACGAAATTTGATAACAACATGCACGGTTGGCTGTGGTGTCACACCCCTGCCTCTTTATCCTTGCTTGAGGGGTAAAGCGCTCATCGCACTTTATCTATTCTCCATCAAGAGCAGACAGCAATGTGGGGCCAGTCTTCATCCTCATCTCTGGACTGACAAGTAATCTCACTGATAGTTCCCCAGAAAGCACACACACAAGAGTAAGAGAGAGAGAGAGACAGAAAGAGAGAGAGCCAGGCGGTTGATGAAATCTGAGTAGTTATCATGCTAACTATTACCTGTCAACTCGTTCCAATCTGTGGAGGCATCAATTTTGTGGAGTGTGGGTGAAGGGCACTATGGCTGAACATCCAGCCAAAGGCCTGGCCCAGCTCAGATTCCCCCTGTTTCTATATGTATGGAGTGTGTCTGAGTTAGACAGGACACAAACAGACCTTTACTGGACAGACTCCCCCAACAGCCCTTCTCATCAACACACATTTACACTTGTTTGAAATGCCTCTCACATCAAGACCGTGATGAAGACCATCATCCCTCTTCAGTTTATCACTCTCTGTCACAAATTCACATGTATAAGAAATACACACAGCTAAGAACAGACACTCATTCTCTGTCAGTAATCACTTGTGGTCACAAATAGCAAGCTAAAAGACATAGAGTTAGAGAGATATGTGTCAGCAATCACCAGACAAATAACTCTGTCACCCCCGGAGCTATTTTAATCCACAAGTAAGACTCAATAGCGTGTGTTTTTTAGGTTACATGTTCTGTCTTCTACGTGACAACAGATTCTTCTCTGTCTGAGGTGGAGAGTGAATGGTTTTGTGTTTTCGTTAAAATCAATAATTTAAATTCCAATTTGACATTCCTATACTAATAATAATAATAACTAAACGTTTAATTTATATATCCGCCTTTCACATAACCCCAATGACACTTAACAAGAAACACAAGACCATGTTGTTACACAATAGATGCCCTCGGCAAGTTCGATAGACGGTAACAAACGACAGTGTTCAGAAAACAGCAAACACACATCAACATTGTTGAAGCAAAAAATAAGTTTTTGAAGAGATTAAAGGTTGCCCAAGGAGGTTGGGTCCTTTTTTTTTTGAGTCTTCGGTCCTCCCAAGGTTTCTTCCTAAACTAGGGAGTTTTTCCTTGCCACTGTCGCCCCTAGGCTTGCTCAATTTTTGGGAATTGGACGTAGTATTAAGAGTAATCTAAATTTAAAGTTTGCTTTATACAATGCTCCATGTAAAAAGTCGCTATCATATAAATAAATCACTTGCTTGCTTAAATGTGGAGGATAGAAATTGGCAAAATTGCCCCAGATGAAGAAATTAAAACTTTTTTGAATGTACAACTCTAGTGTACCACCATCAGCTTCACACTCCATCATCATATCCAATTCTTAAGGTTACTAGATTTAGTTTACTCTGTCCATTCTGGTGAAAGTTTCTCATCTTTCCTTAATGTTTTTAACAACGTGGTGTTTAAAGTTTGCGAACCCTTTCAGTTTTCTATATTTCTTTCTGCATAAAATATAAGACTAAATATAATCAGATCTTTCACACAAGGTTTTCAAAAAAGTAGATCAAAAGAACACAAGTTAAACAATGAGGCAAACATATTATCCTGGTTTTCCTTTACACATGTTTTTCCCCCAGTTCTTTCGTTCCTCCCCTGATTGTGCAAGTTCTCCTACGTATAAAGATTAGAGAGGTCTGTAATTTTCAATCTAGTACACTTCCCAACTATGAGAGACGAAAAGAAGGAAAAAATCCAGGAAATCAACATTGTAGAATTTTAAAGAATTTAATTGTAATTTGGTGGAAAATCTATTTGGGTCAATAACAAAATTTCAACTCAATATGTAACCAACACTCACCTTGTTGGCATGATAGAGCTCAAACGTTTCCTGTAAGTCTTCACCAGGTTGACCAACATCACACTGTAGCTGGTATTTTTGGCCCATTCCTCCATGCGATCTCCTCTAGAGCGAGTGATATTTTTGGGGGCAACAAGGACTTATACTCCCCTCCCCAAATCTTCTATGGGGTCGAAATCTGGAAGACTGGCTAGGCTAACTACTCCAAGACCCTTGAAATTGCCTTTTTACGGAGCCACTCCTTCAATTGGCTCGAGTGGTGTGTTTGGGATCATTGTCAATGCTGGAAGACCCAACGCACGTTCCAACCATCTTAATGCTCTCAGCTGATGGAAAGGTTTGGGGGCTTAAAAATCCACTGGATACATGGCCCTGTTTCATTTCTTTCCTTAACACGGATCAGTCGTCCTTTCCCCTCTGCAGAAAAACACTTCCCCAAAGCCCTCCAATTTTTCCCACCCCAACTGGCTTCACCGTCTTTTAATGGTGTTTCTTGGGATGCAACTCAGCAATTCGTCTTCCTCCAACACGATGAAATTGTTTTTAAAAAAAATTTACCAAAAATTTCTATTTTGGTTTCATCTGACCACATGATATTACTCCCAATCCTCTTCCTGGATCATCCATATGCGCTCTGGCAAACTGCAGACGGCCTGGACATGTACTGGCTACGCATGAGGGGGACACGCCCTGTCACTGCAGGATCTTAGTCTCCTCTTGGCGTAGTGTGTTGCTGATGTTAGTCTTTGTTACTTTGGTCCCAACTCTCTGCAGGTCATGTCATCAGGTCCCTCATGTGTTCTGGGATTTTTTGCTCAATCTTTCTCATATATTTTGACCCCACAGGAGGAGATATTGCGTGGAGGCCCCATATCCGAGGGAGATTATCATGGTCCTTGTATGTCCTTCCATTTTCTTACAATTGCTCCCACAGTTGATTTATTCACAACAATTGGCTTTGCCTATTGTAGATTCACTCTTCCCAGCCTGGTGCAGGTCTACAATTTTCTTCCTGGTGTCCTTCGACAGCTCTTTGGTCTTGGCCATGGTTGAGTTTGGAGTCTGACTGTTTGAGGTTGTGGACAGGTGTCTTTTATACAGATAACGAGGTTAAACAGGTGTCATTAATACAGGTAACGTTGTTAATGTTGTTAACAGGTAACATTGTTAATGTTCAGCACCAGTAAAACGCTGCAATGGTGTACATGAAAGGATTGCAAGGGGAAAACCACTGTTCTCCATAAGAACATGCAGCTCTTGGACAAGCTACAAAGTTATCAGGATAAACAGTGCATTCTAGTATAAGAACATTATCCGATCTGTGAAAAACATGGTGATGAGTATCATGGTTTTTCATGGTCATCATTAATGGAAAAAATTAATTTTGAATTATACCAGCAAATTCTAAAGGAAAATGTTAGGACATCTTATCCATGAACTGACTCTCAAGAGAATGTGGGTCATAAAGCAAGTCAGCAACCCTAAGCACAGAAGATGTTCTACCAAAACTGGTTGTAGAAGAATATCTTTACTGTGTTGGATTTTTTTTCTAATAGAGTTGTTGTAGAAGCTGTTCATGTGAGGAAACCCACCACCATCCCAGAGCTGAAGTGGATCTATAGGGACGAATGGGCTAAAATTTCTCCAAGCTGATCTGCAGGACTGAGCAACAGTTACCAGAAAAATTAAAGGGTCACACCAGATACTGAAAGCAAAGGTTCACATACTTTTGCCACTCAAAGATATGTGATATTGGATCATTTTCTCAAATTAATGAAATTAAATAAAATTACAATTTCTCATTTGTTTAATTGTGTTTTCTTTATGTACAATTAGGACTTGTGTGAAAATCTGACAGTGCTTCAGGACACATTTATGCAGAAACAGAGAAAACTCAACAAACACAATAAAACACAAATGAGTAAATGTCTTACAATTGAGCTTCCAGAAGTTGAACAGCAGTGTGAAATACACTACTCACTACAAAAGCTATAAATACTTGATGCTTAAGTGGCTTAGTCAGTGTTGGTCAGGTTCACGGGGGCTCCTGAATCTATCCCTGGCAGATACGGTGCCAGGACTCAGATCACTGCAGTTGTGGGCTAGTATATCTGACTGCTGCATTTCTTTAATGGCAGTTGCAATAAGATCAATTTAATAGTTTACTTTTAACCTTTGAAGTGTGAGTGTTAGTTTTAGTACATGCACTCCTCTTAATGAGTCTCTAAATGGCTGCTGTGCAGGTGCACTTTTCTCTTTTAATTCTAGCACAATGCAATATGAGGTTATTCAAAAAATTTAATGCAAATGAATTCATCTATTACAGTTAGTTTCGTTCAGGGACAGTACAGCCAACAAAATATTATATATTTGCATTCCAGGGTCTGGGGGTCATAGCACTGAACAATTTCCCTTCGATAGAGGCCTGTCAGATATTAAGGATTCCAAACTCTAACGAGTTAGAGTTAGAGTTTGGAGAGTTGGAGAAACCCTGTGAGATATGTAAGGGTGAGATCACGCTCAAAGTTGCACTTAAAGCAGAATGAGACAGGCTCAGTTTGATCAAGGCAAAAGGAGAGTAAGTGTAGAGTGATATTAGAGCCTCCAATCCAAGGCCCCCACTTGGTAGTTTGTCACTCATGCTGCTTAGTTTAATTACTGAATGTCAGACGGTGTCTGCCATGAAAACAATGAATGCTATTTATTTATGCGTGCTAAAATGCAACCCTAATGGTTTAACTCTGATGATGCTCATGTAGAGCTCATCACCAAGGAAGACTTCAGGACCGCCCAGTGCCTGAAATAACCCCTCGCTGTGATGAGTGACAGGAGTGATAACACCCTGCCATGCCCAGCTTTGATGCCTCCAATACACTCAGCAGCTGGAAGACTTTGCCAGCTCTTTGGAGCTCTCACTTGGCCAACAGAGCGAGGCTTCTCATTTACCGGTTACTAAAGCAGCCCTAACACTGGTCTCACACGCAATTGGTTTCTTGTAGAGAGGATATGAACCTGGAAGTATCCCACTGAGTAAGGTCAAAGGGGGCAATGTCCCTCACTTCCACCTTGCTACCTCCATGGAAGTAATAATAGGATGAAATAAAGGCCTAGACTTCAGGAAGCCTGCAGGTCTGGCCACAATGGTAACGAATGTGGACTTCCCGCATTACTGAGGCTCACAGAGCTGAAAAGCCAATCAGGCAGGTTAGTTGGACACAATGCAAAATTGTATGAGGCCTAATTCAGTCCGATTGGATTAAAGAG
>JAJAGP010004130.1:0-55947 GCA_025084515.1 Ancistrus triradiatus | reverse complement strand
AGAATAAAGTTCATGTTCTGGAATGGCCAAGTCAAAGTCCTGACCTTAATCCAATGGAAATGTTGTGGAAGGACCTGAAGCGAGCAGCTAATGTGAGGAAACCCACCAACATCCCAGAGCTGAAGCTGTTCTGTACGGAGGAATGGGATAAAATTCCTCCAAGCCGGTGTGCAGGACTGATCAACAACTACAGGAAACGTTTAGTTGCAGTTATTGCTGCACAGGGGGTCACACCAGATACTGAAAGCAAAGGTTCACATACTTTTGCCACTCACTAATATGTAATATTGGATAATTTTCCTTAATAAATAAATGACCAAGTATAATATTTTGGTCTCATTTGTTTAACTGGGTTCTCTATCTACTTTTAGGACGTGTGAAAATCTGATGATGTTCTAGGTCACTTTCAAGCACCACTGTAAGTTGTTGCCACCTTAAACATAATCATCTATGGGAGGATCTTTAAAAAAAAAAGTATTTAACTATTTGCTTAGTTAAATCTAGGTGGTGACCCTTTTTTTGGACCATGCCGTGTATAAACAGTTACAGATATAAACCACAGACAATTCATTTTGCATTTTCTTTTATGCGTATTCTTTTCTTTACAACGATGAACTATACGCACACAAAACTCAGGTATAATTGATGTCTAAGGACGGAGGCCTGTGCTTTTAACTGCTCTTAACCATTATTTTCTCATTACGGGGAAAGTTGCAATGGTAATTGCCAATATTTCACAGGTTCTGTTTATTCATTTAAGATGCACTTTAACATTTGTGTTGGTCTGTTACGTTTCGACATTACGAACATTTGTATTATGTTCAATTTAATGGCAAGTCGCAGATAAAATAATTAAAATCTTTAGTAAATCGAATTTATATTGTGTTCTATACTGGAAACCGACACCGGTATTGTGACTATTTAGCACATCTTGGCTGTTTGACCAAAAATGACGGTTGGGATAAACATGTATGTGGCCCCGTAACGTTTTGGGAAATGTAGTTTTGTTAGCTTTTATCGGCGCTTCAGAGTCAGCCATTTTTCTGCGCTAAAGAACTACAAACTGTATTGTTTGGATCTATTTCCGTAAATAGATACAACGTTATTTTTCCCCTATTCGTTTTCCGCCTCCTGCCCTACTATTGGCTAGATATATTCCCGTTTTGCATTTTGATTGGCTTTTATATCATAACAACCGCGTAAGTTTGAACTGTTGGCCAATCCTTTCACATGAGGCGGGGTTTTCCGGAATACGGGCGGCAATAGGGCAGTTGTGTATCAGATTCATCGAGAACAGAAGCAAAGCAAACGTTGGTGGGTGGTGGTAGCTGCTTAGCTACTTTATTCATTTCTACAAGTTACAGAGTGCGGCCTCCTGCTCTCATACAGAGGTGACAAAGGGGTTTTGTCCTGTTCGTCATCAAAGTCAGGTAAGCTTGTCGGTGTTAAATATGTGTTTTGTTTACCTTGAATGAATGAAGAGGCTCGGTAGGGTTTTGGCTGATAAGGTCTGGAATTAAATTAAAAACAAGGTAAGGGAACATATGTCTATTGAAGCTTAAGAGCTTAACGAGCGTGATTTAAAACAGGTAGCATTTTATATCGGTCTTTGGTGTACCGATAGTGCCCTTTTTAAGGAGTACTTGTCGTTAGGTCGTTCACTATGTAGTGCACTCGTGTAGGGCGTAAGGAGGGGTTTAGGATACAGCCAATGTCAAAGCGGTGTCAGTACAAACTAAAGCAGCTGTCTGTGCCATGTCCTCTTCAACACACACACACACACACACACACACACACACACACACACACACACACACACACACACACACACACACACACACAGAGAGGCCTGGTTTAATATATTTACACCTTTCAATAACTGACATTTATAATGAATATACGTATCTTGTGCTATACAAGGTGACGGAACAATTTTTAAGTAATAACAGTAATTCGAACATAATTTGGTGTTTCAATTCATTCCCTACATCATGTTCAGGTAATTTTTAATACAGCAGTCCAGTGTGTACATGATGTTAAACACATGCAATGTGCTTTTTAAATTGACCTAATAAATACACAATCTAACCCTTGCTGGACTAAAAGCACAGAATCCTGTCAGACGTGACCTATTTTATACCTGCAACCATGTGTGATTTATTCAGTGCTTACGTCTAATATGTGAAACAACAGACAGCATGTAGCACTTTTTATCTAGGGATAGGCATTTAAGGAAAAACCGTGAGGGATGTAGTGGATAGCTGAAGTCCCGTCCAATACAAATAACAAGCAAGTGGACAAATCGAGACGCTTGATGTCATGCTGACATCAATCAGTGTAGGTGAGATTACAGGAAATAGGCTCCTACTGTCAGAATATCCACTAGCCATTTTCCTAAATCAGAGATAATCAGGAGATGATGATACGCAGGTCCATTGTAAATTGAATGCATCATAAACCGATGAGTACAGTGTACCTCAGTTCTCAGCGTTAATTTGTTCCAGAAGGCTTGTCGAGAACCGAGAATGATGAGTACAGAGTAAATTTCTCGGTTCAAAATATCGTAAACCAGACCACACATGGGTGTGATTGGCTGTTCCTGAGGGAAGGAATGCCGGACTAGGGTTGCTGCAACAAGGACCCCTGCTGATCACTGCATTGGACTGGCTCCCCCTCTGGGTTCTTTAGCATATGCATGAACCCTCAACTACGTGCTTGGACGAAAATCTGCCAAAGAAAGCACGTGGTACATCATTACTGATCCAGTTTTTAACAACAATTCAATATGGATTATAATGTGAACTAAATGCAGACAGGTTAAATTCTTGCTTTTTAACATCGGTATCGGCCACAATATTGTGCTAACATCGGTTATCGTATCGGCCTGAGAAATTCAATATCGGTGCATCCCTACAAATATTCCAAACTCTTTTCCAACAATCCTGTCTGCTAAGTGCTGGGAGTAATTAGGGTTTCTGAAGCTTTGAATCATTTGAACCAATTGGTTAGAATAATGATTAAGTGTTTCAAAACTCTGTGCCTTAGCCAGATTTGTGTAATTACCTCTAGCCCTAAAAACTCCAGACACTGAGTGTGTTTATATTCAGTTAATAAACTTTAATCAAACTTTAATATTAAATAAACACAACATAATCATATGCTGCATTTGAGTCTGCACAAAGTGTTTGATAGCCATTTAGCGGGTGCTGCGTTTAAACCCAGGGTTGCCAGATCCTGACTGACCATGTCTATCGAAACTAATGCCAAGGTAGCCAAGTATCTAAGAATAACATGATCTGGCAACCGTGTTACACTCTTGTGTTACGTTTGCAATGTATGGGAAAACTGAGAAAACCAATTGAAATTGTAGTACAGTGGTTCTCGGTTCTCGTTGTTAATTCGTTCCAGAAGGCTCGTTGAGTATCGAACCCCCAGAAAATCCACACCATATAAGGCATTATATGCATTAATTGAGTTGTGTTGTACAGGTGCTCCCTGATTTATGATGGGGATATGTTCAACAAATCCATCATAAGATAAATGTATCACGAAGTTTGAGTTTAATGTAGTCTATACTGTATCATAGCAGTGTCTGTTACACATTAACATAGCCTACATTAACATTAACCTAGAGTTGGCCAAAGTCATTAACACAAAGCTTATTTTGTAATAAAGTCTTAAAATCTCACGCTATTTAGTGAGTCATGGATTGAAAGTGAAAAGTAAAAGCAAAACACTTACTCTATTGGTGAACTCAAGGTGCTAGAATAGCTACTAAGCTAACTGCAGCCTGTGTTCTGTAGAATCCTATTCCTGTTTTCCTTTCGGTTGGCTGTCATCACTAAACCTAGGACTCATGGAGACTTATTTTTACTAAGAATACAGTTCTGTAAAAATAAAGAAAAACATAAGCACAGTGGATATCTTCACCGAGTAAGGGCTATTGTGAATCTGAATCACTGAACCATGAATCGTGAATCGAGTTTTGGCTGAAATAAGTTGTGCAGCTCGACTTATACAAGTTTAAGCAGATGCGACGAGAACCGAAACCAATTTTTCTGGTCAAAATGCGCCCGAGAACCGAATTCCACGATTTCCGAGTTGGTCGAGAACCATAAATTGTAATGTAAAATGTAAATTGGACTTTCAATAATGTAGTTAATTATCCAATGAATAATTTCTGTTACACAGTGGTGCTTGAAAGTTTGTGAACCCTTTAGACTTTTCTATATTTCTGCATAAATATGATCTAACACATCATCAGATTTTCACACTTGGTCATTTATTTGCGGAAAATGAATTATTATATATACCAATATTACATATTAGTGAGTGGCAAAAGTATGTGAACCTCTAGGATTAGCAGTTCATTTGAAAGTGAAATTAGAGTCAGGTGTTTTCAATCAATGGGATGACAATCAGGTGTGAGTGGGCACCCTGTTTTATTTAAAGAACAGGGATCTATCATGTTTGTGGAAGTGTATCATGGCACGAACAAAGGAGATTTCTGAGGACTTCAGAAAAAGAGTTGTTGATGCTCATTGGGCTGGAAAAGGTTACAAAACCATCTCTAAAGAGTTTGGACTCCACCGATCCACAGTCAGACAGATTGTGTACAAATGGAGGAAATTCAAGACCATAGTTACCCTCCCCAGGAGTGGTCGCCCAACAAAGATCGCTCAAAGATTAAGGCGTGTAATAGTTGGCGAGGTCACACAGGACCCCACGGTAACTTCTAAGCAACTGAAGTCTGAATTCAACGATTTCCCAGGTACCGGAACCGGGGTACCAGCTCAAGAACTGAGGTACCACTGTATGGGTTTATGCTCTGAGAAATCCAAGTACTGAGATAAATTATAATTTCTTAATCTGATTTCTATATCGGAGTGTGCCGTATACATGACAACTTAAATAATTGGATAACTGCAGAAATCTGACTGATAGGTTTATTAGGTATCAGAGTTATATAACTAAAGCATTTTAAGAACCATTGGCTGGTATCCTGGTTTTTCCAAGCTTGTACCAATGAATATGGGTTTTATAGAGTAACGTAAAAGTAAAGAAATCCTGATTAAATTCGAAAGTAGTGGTTCGTCATTTGCAATGGATCGCTACCTTTGAACACTGCTGCCAAATGTCTATGCATTTCTAATGTATCAAATACTTTAGCTGTAGGACTTTATAGGTATACAGTTACTGACCATAACCCATCTGTTGCAATGCACATAGTTTCAGCCCCAGTACGACTGAGCAGGTGTTATTAGAATGACGTACCATTTTCAGCCATTGATCTAATAATTTTTTGGTAGTGTGTGTTGTATGGCCGTATCTAGCACAGGACAGTTACTATGGTTTTTAAACACTGTGTGCACTGGCCACTTTATCAGGCACACCTACCATTCTGTTTATGGTTTACAAATTCCTCATAGCAACAGATGGGCTGAAAGGAGCAGTGCATTGTGTTGATTCCTGTCATGGCAACACACTAAGTGGACATAACTAAGCATGCTGGTTGCCTTAACATTTTGTTAGAAAATATTATATTGTCACATTAATAGAATTAGTGGGATTGCATTCTCTAAGAAGGACCGTCCTTCATAGTAAGGGACATTAAAGACAACCTCTGCAACCAACAAATCTAAATTGGACTTTCAGTAATTTAGTTAATTATCCAATGAATATTTTCCGTTATTATACAGTGGTGCTTGAAAGTTTGTGAACCCTTTAGAATTTTCTATATTTCTGCATAAATATGAGCTAAAACATCATCAGATTTTCCCACAAGTCCTAAAAGTAGATAAAGAGAACCCGGTTAAACAAATGAGACAAAAATATTATACTTGGTCATTTATTTATTGAGGAAAATGATCCAATTTTACATATTAGTGAGTGGCAAAAGTATGTGAACCTCTAGGATTAGCAGTTACTTTGAAGGTGAAATTAGAGTCAGGTGTTTCAATCAGTGGGATGACAATCAGGTGTGAGGGGGCACCGTTTTATTTAAAGAACATTGATCTATCAACGTCTTCCTCTTCACCAACACGTGTGGGAAGTTCATCATGGACGCACAAGGAGATTCTGAGGAGCTCAGTAAAGAGTTTGTTGATGTCATCAGGCTGGAAACGGTTTACAAAACCAATCTCTAAAGAGTTTGGACTCCACCAATCCACCAGTCAGACAGATTGTCCTACAAATGAGGAAACTCCGACCATTGTTAGCCTCCCCAGGAGTGGGTCGACCAACAAGATCACTCCAAGAGCAGGCGTGTCATAGTTGTGAGGTCCCAAAGGACCCCAGGTAACTTCAAGAAGCAACTGAAGGCCCTCTCACATTGTCTATGTAATGTTCAGATGAGCCACCATCCATAAGAACACTGAAACAACAATGGTGTGCATGCGGGTTACAAGGAGAAGCACTGCTCTCCAAAAAGAACATTGCTGCTCGTCCGCAGTTTGCTACAGTCACGTGACGAGCCAGAAGGCTAATTGGAAAGAATGTTTTGTGGACGATGAAGACCAAAATAGAACTTTTGGTTAAAAGAAAAGCGTTGTGTTTGGAGAAGGAAAACACGCATTTCCCAGCATAAAACCTTAATCCCATCTGTGAAACATGGTGGTGGTAGTATCATGGTTTGGGCCTGTTTGCTGCATCTGGCCAGTCAATATTTATGCATAAATATAGAAAATTGTAATGGGTTCACAAATTTTCAAGCATCACTGTAATTATATTCTAACATTATAGTATTTCAGTGTACTATTATAATTACTTTGTTTTTGTTTTACTTCATTCTCATGACTTTGTTTTTGCTTTCATTTTTTATTACTCTTAAGGCTGTTACACAACAAACACTGTGTGTGCGCGCAATGTTATTTTATTCACTCTCTGTTCGATTATTGTGAACTTTCACCGGCAATCACCTTCACTTCTGCGCCTCATGAAGCAGCGGCTGCATTTTCAGTCTGCCTTTTCATACTTACTATAAAAATAAAAACATGGTCTTTTTGTTTTCAAGATCCTTTCCAATCTGTTGTTCCCTTTACTCGGAACCACAGGACCATTTTACTTGCTTATAAAATATTCAGATTCGGGATGATGTGAATAAAAGTAATAGTAATATCATTAATAATCAGTAATACATTGTGTTTGAGTAAAAGCTTATACTTGATGTGTGATTGGATAGACCTCCTAAATCAAATGAATTTTTTGTAATATCGGATGTCAATAATATCAGTGAAATTGAACCAGACGGCAGAATTCCTGTCCAGTGTGTATAGTTTTTGGTTTTTGCCCTTTATGCTGTTGTTACAGTCTCTTCACACAGTGAGGTGTTTATTATTTTTTTTAAGGAAAAAAAGTGATGATATCTGATCGGCACCCTGAATCGGTGCGATTCTACCAGTTAGACCAGAAACGAATTCTACTCAGAAACTCAGAAGCAAGTTCCCAGTTTGACGCTAAGTACATAACTAACATATACTAAGAGCTTGAGCTTAAAACATATATTAACGTTAACATATTAACATATATATATTAACATATATTAAAAGCAGGTGTAACAAAAATACAGAGGATAGAATAAAACCATGTGTTGGTTCAGTAAAAAAAAAAAACTTTTGTCCAGGTGATCGCTGGCTTGTGGAGCATGCCCAAGGAACCCAATGATTCGTCAAATGAGGAGGACAAGAAGGTTGCCAGTAAAGGTCCAGAGGATTCCACAGGCCAGACCGATGGCTCAGAGGAGATGCTGCGCAAGAGAATCAGAACCAACACGCCAAGTCCTCACAAACAGACCCCTCAGTGTAAGACACTTCATTAAAGCACTAATGTTTCTGGACACCGAACACTTCCATCTAAAAACATGATTATTAGTGTGGAGTTTGTTCCCTTTGGTTTTCTGAGAAGCGTTCCACTAGATTTTGGCTCTTGACCGTGTGTTTGGGTGCTGGTGTTGGACAGTAAGCTCTGGATCACTGTTGACATTCCAATTCTTCTCAGAATTGTACGGTGGAGTTCAGGTCACGGCTCTGTGCAAGCCTGCCAAGTTCTCCATCAAAGTTTGGGAAGTTTCAAGGGCAGAGCGGTTGCAGTTCTATGAATTGCCATATTAAATGCTGTTCAGTACAACCCATTATTATGAGCCACTGTTTGCATATCATATATGAAGTTGTAACTGTTGAGTGTGGCTGAAATGAGAGCTCACTAATTAGAAGGGTTGTCCACATACTTTTGGCAGTATATTGTACTATTCTTGGACAGAACCGATCATTGTGGTGTTCTTTCGGAAAGCAATCCCTCAGCTTCTTATAATGCACTGGAAAGCACTAGTTCACTAGTTTTCCTTCTCAAAAACAACACAAAGCCTCCATTGCGTGTCTGTTCCAGAAAT
Source organism: Ancistrus triradiatus (assembly GCA_025084515.1). Classification (NCBI taxonomy): domain Eukaryota; kingdom Metazoa; phylum Chordata; class Actinopteri; order Siluriformes; family Loricariidae; genus Ancistrus; species Ancistrus triradiatus. The sequence goes on along the minus strand of JAJAGP010004130.1, from coordinate 47,561 downwards.
GTAAGCTTTGTTTGAAGAACGCACTGTTCTTTGACACACACCAGCTTTGCCCGCTAGTGTTTATCTGCTCTAACAAACCTGAATCAGATAGCCAGTGCAGTTTTAAGACTGATTTGCAACTAAACCCAGCAACCAAACTATTATCTCTACTAATAAAAATGTAGCACCATAAATAAACAGACATAACAGAGAGCACTTGGGCTAGCAGTAATTTTTAGACAAACTAATCAGGAGTACCTCGTGGTGGTAAATATATTCTAGTTGTCCATGAATTCTGTAATAATTACAATACAGGTATGCACCATACAAACAAAGCAGTACTACTTGAAAACACTTATGAATGTCACAACTGCATTGCCAGTGCTCAGTTTTACCTCTTATTTAATGTATTCTTTATATTGAGAGGTATTCCCTGTATACTCTGTTCATTGTAAATCACTGTGCCTTGGAAAGCCAATTTTGGTAAACCTTCTCATTGTTTTCCCATCCACAGCCAGCCCTCCCAAATTTGTGTCCGTGGAGGAGCTGATGGAGACGGCCAAAGGCGTGACCAACATGGCGCTGGCTCATGAGATCGTAGTAAACGGCGGCTTCCAGGTCAAAGCCCCCGAGCCTGCTGAGGGAAGGTAACATCTCTGGAGGTGTCCTTCAAATGATATGGAGGTAAAAAGTTTTCGAGAAGTATTGACACCATTTCTGCGTTTCCAGTTTAGAAAAGAGGGTTAAGGAAATAGTGCACAAAGTGTTCTGGGATTCTCTGGAGGCCCAGCTGAATGACGAACCACCTGTCTATGACCATGCCATCAAACTGGTCGGGGAAATTAAAGAGGTAAGACACATCAGAGCTAAAGATGGGCTGATCTCTACCAGTGCTTTGTTTTTATGTTTATGAGTTTGGGTACATGCTTGGTCGATGTTGCATGGTGTTCTGATATGGGCTACTGGCTAGAGCAAAAACATTTTAGTAAATAAGTGATTCATTCTCTTTCTGTGAAGTGATATTGCTTAAGTATGCTTGTTTGGGGCCAAAATTAGGCATACACATGGAAATGGTTTCCCAGGGTGGAGCAGTCTAAGTGCTGCTCCACTACCGCAGAGACAGGACCCATGTTTGAGTCTTGAAGATTGGGAGAAAAGTGGAAAAAGGTTGATTTTGCAGTAGGTTTGGAGTCATTGTCTTATTGTGTAACCCCATATCAGATGTTGGGATGCTATGGATAATGCAAAAAAAAAAAACACGCAGTGTTTGTTACATTTATGTCGACTTTTTTAGCGGTGGCTCTCTCCCTCCTCTAGTTGGCTGGAGACAAAGTGCCGCCAAGGACTTTCCTGCTAGGACTGGAGATCCTGGAGTGTATCGGACTACTTGATGCCGATGTGCATATTTTATATTTTATTTGAACCATCACTCCAAGACTTATTAGTTTCATTCTTAGATTTATCATCTACGCCGCCCAAGAAGGTTGGGTCCCTTTTTGAGACTTGGTTCTCCCAAGGTTTCTTCCTCATAACACTTAGGGAGTTTTTCCTTGCCACTGTCACCCTAGGCTTGCTCAATTTGGGATTGGATGAAGATATTAGGAGGTAATCTAAAATTGTAAAGTTGCTTTGAGACAGTGCTCCATTGTAAAAACCGCTATAGAAATAAATCTGACTTGACATCTGGAACCATAGGGAGTACAACCCACTAGAAACTCTCCTATCCTGTGGGAACTTCACTGACACCTGGATGCAGGAGTCTTCTCACCATGGAGACATTTAAAAATGTAATCACACACGCCCCCCCAATGAACAAATCCAATCCGAGCCGAGCTAATGCCCCGGACGTTTACACCGTGTTGATTTCTGGTTTAATTCTCACCCATTTTCTGTCCCTCAGACCCTGCTGTCATTCCTGATGCCGGGTCAGGCGCGTTTAAGAGCACAGATAGAGGAAGCCCTGGACCTGTCCCTTATCCAGCAGCAGGCCGAAAACGGGGCGCTGGACATCGGCAAGGTGGCTCAGTTCATCATCAACACCATGGGGGCCTTCTGCGCGCCTTGCAGGGACGAAGACGTGCGCAAGCTGCGGGACATTGCCGACATCGTGCCACTGTTTAAGCAAGTCCCAGATTAATAGCTTGTCCAAACTAGAGATGCACCGGAATCGGACGGTTTCCAGCGCGATCGGTCTCATATAACCGATTCTGGGAACAGGTGTAGTCGATATTTGTGTGCTTGATGCCGATTGCAGTACAAAAACAGCCACATGTGAACAGCACAGTGCTTAACGTTAATTCAGAAGTCAGTTCGTGTGTACAGAGCTTTAAACCTAAACAGTTAATGCTCAGCCGCTCCGCGTTTGTTTCCTGGTCCCAGCGTTTAGCTCGATGGTCTGTTTATTGTTGGGTTCTTGTACTTCTGTGATCTTTATCATATGCATTTTTATTTCGTTGATCAAAGCTCACAGACCGTGGTTTTAATTGTGTTTTGGGTAAGAGTACACTTTCAGTGCATTCAGTGGCTTACAGTAGTGATGTACGCTACCAATGGTGTTGCAATTGAGCATCTTTGCTTGTGCTTGTAGCCTTGCACTAACTGGTGAAAGGCTCTTGTCAAGGCTGTAATAAAGTACAATTTCAGCAAGATTCTAGAGATTGATAGCTAACCTACGCTAAAGCTAGTGAGAGAGTAGAACCAGGTACAAGCCAACAGCTCCTGCTGCCTTTCTTTAGCAAATGGATCGGCTAAAATCGGAATCAAACGGTCATATATTTCAAAAATCGGCCAAGAAAATCGCAATCGGTGCATCTCTAATCCAAGCAGTTATTCAAACCATCCTTCTACCGCGTCGATGCCACCTCAAAACGTCTGTATCAACCAATCTTGCGTGCGTTGCAGGTCGATTTTTGCAGTGTTGGACAAAATGAAGATTGACATGGCCAACTTCGCTGTCAACAGTCTCCGGCCTCACCTGCTGCAGCAGTCTGTGGAGTACGAGAGGAACAAGTTTCAGGAATTCCTCGCCAAACAGCCTAGTGAGAGACTTTCCCTGTTTACACAGAGTCATTGAGACACATCAGAGGACGTATATGGAAATACAATACCTTAGGTCATACATTCACCATACACTCACTGGCTGCTCTATTAGGTATCTATTAGGTTGGTTCCCATTTGTGCCTTCAGAACTGCCTTCATTCTTCATGGCGTGGATTCAACAAGGTGCTGGAAACGTTCCTCAGAGATTTTGCTCCATATTGACCCGATAGCATCAGATCTGTCGGCCGCACATCCACGATGCCGTTGGAGTACACTGAACTCACTCTCGTGCTCAAGAAACCAGTTTGAGATGATCTGAGCTTTAGGATATGGAGCGTTATCCTGCTGGAAGCAACTATCAGAAGATCTACTGTGATCAGAAAGGGATGCACAGGGTCAGCAACAATACTCAGGTGGGCTGTGGGGTTTAAATGAAGCTCAGTTGGTATTAAGGGGCCCAAAGTGTACCAAGAAAGCATCTACCTTTACACCACCAGCAGCCTGAACCAAGGCAGGATGGATCCATGCTTTCATGATGCCAAATTCTGACCATCTAAATGCTGCAGCAAAATTGAGACCAAAAATTAATTTTGGGGAGCCGTGTGAATTGTAGCCTCTGTTGCCTGTTCTTAGCTGACAGGAGTGGTCTCTGCTGTTGTGGCCCATCTGCTTCAAGGTTTGATGTGCTGTACATTCTGAGATGCTCGGTTGGCATCGACAAGGCATTTTCACCCAGAGAACTGGCCTCACTGGGTATTTTCTCTTTTTCGGACCATTCTCTGTAAACCCTAGAGGTGGCGCTGTGTGTGGAAATCCCAGTAATACTCAGACCAGCCTGTTTAGCACCAACAACCATGTCACGTTCAAAGTCACTTAATCACCTTTCTTCACCATTCTGATGCTTGGTTTGAACTTCAGAAGAACTTCTTGACCATGTCTGCATACTTTTGTTTCTGCCATGTGATTGGCTGATTAGATATTTGCAGTAATAAGCAGCGGTACCTAATAAAGTGGCCAGTGATTGTCATGTGCAAAATTGGCCACACTTGAGACATTCTGTACTGCTTTGTGTGTCCAATCTAAACTGTACTTTAATCTGTAATCCCTCTCTCTCTAATCTATATCTAATCATTCTAAGTAGAAAGCAATCAGAACTTGGGTTCTCCAGTGATAGAGTGCATGCAGTCAGGCACCTTTATAGTAGTATGGATGTGTTTTTGTTTTGTTTTTTGCAGATGCTCTTGATTACACACACAAATGGCTCCAGGACACGGCCGACTCTGTGCTTGGAGAAGCTGAAGGGGGCGCCACAGGCTCATCCAGCTCAAATTCGCAGCTGCTGCTGAACGTCCACAACCAGGCCTATTTAGGGCTGCTGAACTGGAACCACGAGCAGGACTCCTTCCCTGAGGTGGGTTCAGGTGTCGCTGCCTTTTTTTCTACTACTATAGCAGTGATTTGTTAGAAGTGTATTTGTTTATATATTAAAAAGGTCAATGTAGGAACACTGCATGGTTTAATAGAGAGAAAATAGTCATGCACTGAAATAAAGAAAAAGAAAGAACAAGGTTAGAAAGGTTACAGTGGTGCTTAAGTTTGTGAACCCTTACAAATTTTCTATATTTCTGCATAAATATGACCTAAAACATCATCAGATTTTCACACAAGTCCTAAAAGTAGATAAAGAGAACCCAGTTACACAAATGAGACAAAAATATTTTACTTGGTCATTTATTTATTGTGGAAAATCATCCAATATTACATATTAGTGAGTGGCAAAAGTATGTGAACCTCTAGGATTAGTAGTTAATTTGAAGGTGAAATTAGAGTCAGGTGTTTTCAATCAAAGGGATGCCAATCAGGTGTGAGGGGGCACCCTGTTTTATTTAAAGAACAGGGATCTATCAAAGCCTGCTCTTCACAACACACGTTTGTGGAAGTGTATCATGGCATGAAAAAAGAAGATTTCTGAGGACCTCAGAAAAAGTTGTTGATGCTCAATCGGGCTGGAGAAGGTTACAAAACCATCTCTAAAGAGTTTGGACTCCAACCAATCCACAGTCAGACAGATTGTGGGGTACAATGGAGGAAATTCAAGACCATTGTTACCCTCCCCAGGAGTGGTCGACAACAAAGATCACTCCAAGAGCAAGGCGGGTCATAGTTTGGTGAGGTCACAAAAATGACCCCAGGGTAACTTCTAAGCAACTTAAGGCTCTCTCAACATTGGCTAATGTTAAGTTCATTAGTCCACCATCAGAAGAACACTGACACAAGCAGGTTTTGCAAGGAGAAAGCCACTGCTCTCCAAAAGAACATGCTGCTCTCTGTAAGTTTTTGCTAAGATCACGTGGACGAGCCAGAAGGCCTATGAAGAATGTTTTGTGGACGGATGAGACCAAAATAGAACTTTTTGGTTTATGTTTAGGAAAAAGAAACACTGCATTCCAGCATAAGAACCTTAAATAATGACCAAGTTAATATTTTTGTCCTCAATTTGTGTAACTGGGGTTCTCTTTACCTACGTTTAGGACTTGTGTGACAATCTGATTATGTTTTTTGGTCATATTTATGCAGAAATATAGAAAGTTTAAAGGGTTCATAACCTTTCAAGAATGACCCTGCGATAAAACATGATTTCTTTTCGTCCCTTTTCTGTTCTGTGTCCTGTAAGACGGTGCTGATGGACCGGGGCAGGTTTCTGGAGATGCAGCGGGAGCTGGGGCGGCTGGCCCTGGTGGCGTCCGTGGCTGCTGATCGTGTAATAACAATGCAGGAGATTCGATTCGGGGCTGCCCCCCTGGCCTCAATGGACACCTCTGAACGAACACAGTCAGGATCCCCTGCTGGCTGAACCTGCACTCCGTGAGCTTAAAATCTGCATTCCAACTTTGTCTGATCGAGATCTTAATTGAAAACCGCCAGAAATCAGCATTTGCTGCTTTTTGAGATGAGAACTATATCACTCAGAACTGAGCATTGAACCTAATTTAGTGCCAGATGAGGAAGTCGAACAAAGGCGTTAACGCGGTATTATAACAAAGACGAGGTGAAATAGGGCTGGTTCCTATTAAAATGTTAATGCGATCATAGGGGGTTTACACGATCAATTTGAATCTTATTTTTTTTCGCTGCTTGACCCGTGGGAAAGCAGAAAGGGGTCTCTTTTGAACTCTCCCCTGTCAAACTGCTGGACTTAAATGAAACATTTATTAAGCTATAAATTCAACTTATTTACTTATTGCTTTTAACTACAACATTTATTACCAGATAAGTGTCACATTCTTTCTGGGAAAAAAAATAAAATGTGTAAATACTTTTGCTGAGTGCACATGGTATCGGCTTCTTTTTGTTTATGTCCAGTTCCAGTTAAGAGCAGTACGTTGGAATGCTGGAACCAGTTTTCATCGTCTCATTAACTCAGTAGTCCCAGTGTATGTGCTGCACGTTCTAAGGCAGGAAAACAGTTTCTCTGCATTTCCCCACTATTTTTGAATACTTAAGTGCAGATATCGGCCGATGCAGATCATTTCAAAATCCCGATTAATCACTACTATAGGGAACAAAATGCATGGTTGTGACACTTCCTTACACACCTTGCTCATCCCTGTGCGGCAGCAGATTCTGTGGTGTTTTTTGGCTGGATTTTGGTCCGTCTCTGTTTATTAAACGTGGCTTGTGTGGTTCACAGGTCTTTCAGAGCAGAAGAAGCGTTCACAGCCATCGCAGAGAAACTGTGTTTGGAGCTGGGGGAATGTCTGACACGGCACGGCTTCTCGCCCTTTCACCCAGACCGACAGAACACCCTCAAAGGCCAGATCACAGCCGTCCAGTCCCAGGATAACCCCATCCGCAAACTCGTCGGTAATGAAATGATGTACTTCACATACCTAGAGTCCATACAGATGTGCAGATATGGTCAAGCCATAACAGAGACCCGAGTTCATGTGTTAGTGGGCTGCTGCAATTTTTAAATGTACTCGTATAAACAAGAGATCTTAAAAATGGAAAAAACACAGACCAGTCTGTATAGGCTTTACTGAGTTTATATGTGGCATAGGAGGTACGTTCTCGATGGAGCAAGTACTCGAGAATTAATCCTTATATCTGCCTGGTATGAAACCGCCCATAGTGTGCATGGAGAGGTTTAGTTCATTTCAACCAACACCAAGTGAAAAAGCACTGTGGAACATTATCAAAATTCATATCCATGCTGGAGTCATTCTCTAACTGGTTCTTTTTGTGCAGACTCCCGAATCCAGGCCTACCTCTTGGGCTTTTTGGAGCCGAGTCCTCAAAAAGGCCCGCCGACCGTTCCCGGAGGCCTGGCTCCCATCGGCAAAGAGCTGGAGGAGATCGGGGTCAAACTGAACCGCCTCGTCAACTTCAACAAGCTCGTCTACTCGCCATTTTACCAGAAGATCCTGCAGGACGTCCTTCGCCCTCGGGAAACACGAAACCTAAGGAACCGACACTTCCTTAGCATCCTAGGAACGAGCGTCTTAATGGATTTGCCGACCATCTCCCCGAAGCTCCCCACCTGCTATCAAACTACCAAGGGATTCAACGTTTTAATTTACTCTCACAGTTTATCAGGGATCAGTGGGTGGAGCGCCGGTCCTGGAGAAGTCTGGTACTGGGCCGGGGGGTGGTGCTTTTGTTACATAGCGTTAGGTGATCTTAATAAATACGTGTCTGTCATTAAAATGAGAAGCCCCAAATGAGAAGTCTCTGCTAAACGTACTGGCTGATGTTCTGTTTGTTTTCATCCTCTAACAGCTGTGTTCTTCTCCAGCCCCAGATCCTGACCCCAAAGCTGGGGTTTTAAACATTGCTAGATTGAAGCTGTCCAGGACCTGATTGGTGCCTTACTTAAGTGGAGGGCCGGCCTCGGTTTAAATGCACCCCGCCCACCTTTTGGTCCCTATTTCAGTTGGACCCGATTTGAATCCTTTCTTATTTTGTTTCCAGGAAGATCCTAGCATAATCTTTTTAAACCGTTTTTTCTTCTAGTAACATTTTTATTACCCGGCATGTCTTACAGAGGTCATTTTCACGTCTCTATCCGTCACCCTACACTGGTGTCCGGTGCAGTATTTAAAGAAAAATAAGTAACTTTATGGAGTAAGTGAGCAACTGATGAACACAGAGCTCCTGACTTGAGCTGGTCCGTCGCTCTGAGATGTAATCAGTGGTCTCCAGCTAGCGGTATGTAGTATTTATAAAGGGGCCAAGTTCTTATAGCGACGGTGCCACGTCGGGTTTTGTGACTAGTAGCATAAGATATCCTTTTAATCTTTTCAGACTGCGTCCACATAAACAGTTAGAACACGCCGAGCTCTTTCCCCGCTGCTTAGCACCACTGTGTACGCGAACGTTTGTATGTGTCCGAATTTACAGCTTGAACCCGAGAGCTTCGTTTAATAAACACGACTGCAACCAACCTTGTGTGCTTGGAATCGGTGACCGGTGCAGGTTTATCCTTCTCTTTTGGTGAAAGTATTTATGTCTTGCCGCCTGTTGTGTTTCTTGTCATAAAGCACTTTGCAGAATGGATTCCCGCTAAGGTTTTGCTGATTATGTTTTTTTGGCTTGTACCATGGTGGTTTAAGGCCTGTCTGGACATCTACTCCTGAAGTTGATGGCATCCCAACCAGGGCAGACTTGCGCTTTTAACGCCGTAAAGGTGTAACATTCCTACTTAGACCAGTAGATGGCAGTAATGTATTCAGATCTAAGGCTCTAGCCGACAGTCTAGTGTCATAATCCGATATAAGAAGCTAAATAGAAAAAAGGTACGTAATATTTCACAGATACAGCATTATCTTTCCCAATACACTTAAAATTATGCAGAATATCCACAAATTTCCATATTATGTTTGCTTAAATTCTTTGTTCGGTTCCCATTATGCTTGTTGATTATTCGGCCCCTTTATATTCATAGGCTTGTTGATTATTTACTATATATTAGTTCTATTTATCCGTGTGACCAAATGTGAAGTTGCATCCAATGGTTTAGGTATTACAGAATCACAATCTACAAAACGGCTTTCACAACTTCCGTGATTGCAAGCACTCACTCAATATCCATACATGGTCCCTAACCTGCAGCAGCACAGGGCTCAAGGTTGGAAACCACCCAATCTATTGGAGGAACAGCATACAATCCCTTACAAACTGGGACACTTAGAAGGCCACCACAGGTCCTATCGCAGTCTAGTAAACCCATGCAGACATGGGGAGAACATACAAACTCCCCACAGACAATGGCCAGGCCGGTACTCAAACCCGGGTCTCTGGAGAAGTGAAGCAACAGCACTAACAACCGCACCACCGTGTCTCTTATTGCGTAGCGTAATTTGTATAAATCGTGAGAGAAAACTTGGACAACTCTAAGCTGAATATTAACCTCTTGCTTATTTATTAACTCCACGTTCCATGTATTCCTTTTCGCCGTTCCAGCGTTACAAAGTAACCCAAAAACTACACTTCCCATAACCACACGCGTTCCAAACCATTCAGAATCACGAATGTTTGCTAACTTAACTCTCATTGCAGTTATTGTAGCGATGTGCTCTTGTTAAACAGTATGAGAGTTTTGGCAAGAATTTATCACATCAAAATAGGTATGTTTACTTATTTTGCTGACGCTTTGAACACAACTTTTTTTTTTGTGCCAACAACGCTTGAATATAGTTAAACGTTTAGTGTGTCCATCTTTACACAATTGCAGCTTTTTGGGAAGGTGCACATTAACGAAAAATGCGGACAGAGCAACAGTTGTCATTGCCTGAAAGAATGTGGCTTGGTTTTGCTGCCTCTGTAAAGAGTAGAGGCAAGAGTAGACTCCATACAATAGGAGTCGACTCATTGAAGTACAATTGATTCAGTCCTTGTTGGATAGTTTATGGTCTCGAATTGCTCTCTGCACATCACAAATGATTGTAAATATGAAAATAATAATCATTTTAAATATTTAACATGTTTTGTTTAAGATAAACATACATCAGGGTTGCCTCTGTTCCGGTGATTCTTAGTTAGTTTTGGGAGTCGATCGTGAAATCGATTCCATTTAGGCCGTGCAGAATCGGAGTCGACTCTAACTTGTGTTGAATTGATTGACAACCCGGATAAGCGAGCGGGATCTTATAGGCTTAGGCGGTTTCGCAATGCTCTTTGGGATTTGTAGTATGAACTACAAAAATATGACAGGTGTTATGTTTTTAAGTTAGCGAAAAATGTGATGTATTGGGATGATAGTACTATATAATACATGGCAATTCGGAAGCGACTCGGGAGACAAAACGAATGTGAAATCGAATAACGGTCAATAAGCTACATGGTGACGTAACGTGACGAGAAGGAAGCGCGAGATGATTCTGGAGAGGCAGGGAAAGCAGAGCAGTAGTAGAGCGTCCAGGCTGGGCTGATTAGCCGAAGGCTGTGGGGTTTGGGAGGAAATTCGGTTAGTTGCACCCACGAAATGAAGACTAAAACTTACCCGCGCCGTAGAGGACACCTTTAAGTACACCCCGGACTTGTTTTGGCTGAAATTAATGGCTTAACGAGCGAGTTGTGCGCAGTTGAAGATGAGGGAGATGATTGTTTTTTCTCCCTCGTTGTCGGGGAGGACAAGATGGCAGCTTAGCCCGTGTTTAGAAGCTGCTGTGAGTGAACATTAACGCCGAGCATGTACAGAGGAACTCTGCTTTCCCGCTGCAGTTTCAGGCTGTGAAGGTAAATCCTTAAAACTAGTCCATCGAAGTTTGCTTGTGAACAGCCACGTTTTACTACAATACCATGGTGGCGAGTCAAAGTTGGTGGCGGCAGAAAAGTTGCCAAGTTGGAAGTTGAATGTAAACTACTATCGTTTTTTATTTTACTAACACAAGTTGAAACTTTTTTATACTACAAACTCCGTGGTACTGATGCGGAAACCTTAATGAAGTGCTATATACCTGAAATGCAACTTAACTTGCCACCAAAGCGAGGTGGATCTGGAGCTGGTTTGTTTTGTGTAAATTAATGCTTGCTATTAATTATTATGAATACATTTTTGTTAAGTTCTGCTCAGATTTAGGATATGACATTTAATGGAGCCTTAAAACCAATAGAAAGCAAGTGAAATATCTCTGAGTCTGGAATAAAGTTCAACGAAAACAAGTTTAGCGAACTAGGACCTGCACCTCTGATACCGATTAGGTTATTAATGTTTGTTAATTAATAACGAAATGTGCTGCTTTATCAATCGATAAGACACAGCGTTTTATCTAGAACTCCATTTCTGAGAGCTAAAGACAGAACCAACGAAAGGCTGGAATGAAAAATATAGGCACTAAAGCTACATAAACTACAGGTAAACAAATATTCTTAAACTGGCAAGTCATTAAATGTTTCAAGTAATGACATTAATCATAAATGTGTCTTAACAGAAGGCATGCTATTTTAATTTTAGGACAAATAACGTTAATAAACTGAAATATAAACTTGATGTCATGCATTTGTCGTTCTCTAAAACATGCATATTCTAAGTTTAAGACGAATATAAAACTAGCAAATTTCCTAAACTGGAAAAAGTGTCATTAAATGGAAGCTAAATGAACTCTGAACTGAACCTCTGTCAAGGTTTACATGATTAATTTCCATTAATAGCTGATTAGATATGGTTTTCTCAGGCGATTAAGACGTTTAACATAAAATTCTCAACTAAAAATGTATCGCAGAACTAAAATGCAACTGAAGAAATGTGACCTGGACCTCAAGCTGTTTGATTTTTATTTGGTAATTGTCTTAATCATGAATCTGTCCTTCTATTTAAAGCATATGTTGTTTGATATAGCCTTAAAACTGATCTATAAAACTAAGAACATTCTCTAAATTTGGTTTTAACGTTCATGAAACAACAAGGTCTGGACCTGATTATTTTAGATTTGTGTTGATGACATTAACAACATCTTAGCCATATAGTAGAAACACTATATCTAAGAAAATGGATCTGAACCTTGTAGACTGATCCTTTTTTACTATAAACTTTAACTAAAGGAGAGAAATGACTTGCTATGAGTAGCTCTGAAGCTGGAAAGGCATTTAATGTTTATTACTGTGATGAATGACCAATACATTCTATGCATTTTTAAAGAGATAAATGTAGTTCATGCAAAAAGTACAAAAATATGTACATTTCTAGTCTATATAATGTATACAAAGTTCAAATGAGTGCCCAAAACTCACTTAAACACCACTCACACTTGTAAGCACGTCACGTTTTGTTGATTTTTGGAAAAAGTGAACAAAGCTCGACAGGGAGCGGTTTTAAGTAGAGCTCCTTTGACTTGGTAATGGTTCAGTAAAACACAAAGGACTGTTCCAAATTCATTTACAGACTTTCTTTTCTTTTTAAAATGACTAAACATGCCGTGTGACCAGGGGTTCCACATTGACATCAGACTGCGTGAGATAGTTACAGCAATTTGAGCACTATTCAAAGGAGTCGTGTTATGAAAATCTGTTTTAAGAGATTTGTCTGCAGTAAAACATAGATTTTTAACGTCTGATTAGTTCCATGGTCCAGAAACAGTCACTATACTTTATCTAACCGCTGACACCTGATAACAGCTTGGTTCCTTGTCAAAAATAAGAGTAGCCGTGTTTCATTTCTGTGCTGATAAGTGTTTCCCGGTCGCTCTTATCACCCGCCGCTGTTTCTCACAACGGCTGCTTTTGGTAGCAACTTGGTTTACAGTCTGACCCATGCAGAAGACTCGTTTGTTAGGCGAAAATGCCTGTGCCTGAACTTTTTCTTTTTCTTTTCTTTTTCTGAAGTTTCCCAGCAGGGCAGCCGGCACTTTTTTTTTTATTTGACCAGATCCCACCTGACTTTAAGAAGTAATGGGATGCCCCTATGTGGATGGAAATGTTAGACACATGCAGTTTCCCACTAGCTATCTATGCTGCTTTTCTTTTAAAGTCGGGAAGGACAATCTAAAGCTTCCGTGTATTTTTCTTTGGCCTCAAATATAGCGATTAGCAGGGAACTGTTTGTGTGTCGTCAATTTTACACCGGACTATGGGCTATACGCGTCGGAAGGTCTGCTTCTGTAAAGCTTCTCCTGTAAAAAAAAAAAAAAATACCAGCCTGAAAAATTGGTCCAGGTCCTCAGCAGTACCTCATACTCAGTGTGACTTATACTGCGGGTCTAAAAATAAAATGAAGAAAACTCGCTCGCGGTGAAATCATCGGGATGGCCCACAGTCCCCAATCGTGCTCGGTGTAATGGAAATACGTATTAAAAAGTACAACAAAAAATACATTTTTAAAACTTTTTTTTGTGAGACGTGTCCTTACATAGACAGCATTTAGCAGACGCCCTTATCCAGAGCGATTAGTCTTACACCCAAGTAATTTATGGGTTAAGGTCTTGCTCAAGACCCAACAGTGGCAGCTTTTGGCAGAGGTGGGATTTGAACCCTGGACCTCTGGTCCATAATCCAGTAACCTTAGCCGCTAACCACGAGTCCCAATGTCTGATACTCTACCACCGACTGAGCTACCGGCCGTGTCGTTCATCGGTGTAGTGCTTTTTTTACTACACAGCATTGTCTCAAAGTCTAAGAGGACAGTGGCAAGAAAATCTCCCTAAATGTTACAGGCAAGAACCTGGGACTATCGAGAACTCGAGACCCAACCTTCTTGGTAGCCCATTGTTTATAAGTAATAGTTAAATAAACGCATAGCAAATAGAGAACATATTTTAAAGAAGATAGAATAGAAGATAGAAGATAGACGAAATAAAATTGAATGTAGAACTAATCTCGACTATATAACCGAAGATAACGCATTGTGGAGAATAAAAACGTAATCATCAGCTCAAGAAATAGTAATGTCTGGCAGATAAAATGCAACATGCACATATAACATGAAAACTTCTTTTCTGTGAATATATAGCACTGCATCATTTCAGTACTTGCCATCCCTGTCCTGTTTTAGGTTGGCTAACAAGCAAGCTGCTTAAGAGGTTTTGCGTGTTAATACCCCCTGGCTGAATCCCAACTGCTGTCTGTTTCCCCGAGAATGTGGTAGTTACATGATATAGGTCAGCATACTGCAGTGCTCCGGAGTCGCATCTAGCAGAGTTTTGATTCCCCGCTGAAAAAAAGCTAATCCATCATTTATAAAGTTCGCTGCTGAGAAAAAACCAAGTAGCTCATGTCCTCCAGGACTGGAGTCCAAGTCAAGTCCGATTTTATCCTCTATAGCGCTTTTTACTATGGAGCATGTGTCAAGCAACTTTACAATTTAGATTATCTTCCATTATCTAAGGCCAGACCCAAATTGAGCGAGCCTAGGGCGACAGTGGCAAGGAAAAGCTCCTTAACCTTATAAGGAAGAAACCTGGGGAGGACCGAGACTTAAAAAGGGACCCGAGCTCCTTGGATGGCGTAGATGATAAATGTAAGAATGAAAAACGTATCTAGCCTATTAAGTCTGTAACTGGAGTTAGCTGTTTGGGTTTTATACGTTCCTATACTTGGGTTTTAGAACTAAAGTGATATTCTGCGTAATTGTCAAATTTCAAAGCGTCTTGAGTATCGCCTAGAGATCAGTGTCATAAAACCGACTCCCATTTCGACACTTGTTACGCTAACAGTATCACAAACATGGCTACAGACACGAACAGCACAGTGCTTTGACTAATATTAATTCAGAATTCGGTCCATGTATGTAAGGAGCTTTAAACCGAAACAGTTGATGCTCAGCCGCTGATGCTCGAGCACTTTAACTGCTTTGCCACCACAATCCACATATTTCATTTTCCTGCTTTTTTTTTTTTTAAGTAATCATTGTTTTTCTACTGTTATATAGTGGTATATATTGTCAACAAAACAAAAACAAAAAAATGTAGAGCTTCCTCCCTACACCGCAAGCTGAAATACCAACTTCTACATTGTGGACACATTATACATGGTGTAGAAACCTTTAGAGGTTGAACCATCCCAATGAAGTGGCAAAACAGGAACAGAAGGGGAAGTAAATCTCTGTTTGCTAACAGTTTCTGCTCCGAGGGCAAACTTCTCTCTCATGAAGTAGCTTGGGGCCAAATGCAGCTACCGGTAATTTCCCGTTGTTTACCCGAAACAGCTGCGGTATCAACAGGTGTTATACTCAGCGCCGCGCCCCACCTCCCGCCTCTCCTGCCCAGTTAGTTATGAATGTGAAGAAGTGGCCACCTGTCTCTGGCAGACAGCAGCAGTTGAAGATGGAGAAGTGTAACCTGAAACCCCCCGGCTTTGCGAGCCCTGCCAAACTGCACTCGCGGTCAGGCGTCTGCTAACTGAGTGTACCACCTGTAGCCATAAAAGACTCTCCCCGTAGCACCAGCTATAAAGGAAATATTCAATCACACCGAGACGAAGTCCTCTGAGTAACTGTGTGGGAAACGCATATGTAAGTGACAGATTACAGACCCAACCGCCCAGTAGGAAGATGTACCTTGCCCCCCTGAAAGATAAGCGCGCTCTATGACGGGTCCTGCCATGAAGTTAGAGCACGACCAGCCATGATGTTAAAGTCTATACTATGTAGCAGGGGTGCCACTTTTTTCTTTCCGATACAATACCTGATGTTCAAGTGTCTGCCGATACCAACGCTATCTGACTTAATCCTGATATTTATAGCGTTCCACTTCTTATAGATCGCCGGGCCTTTATTTTGGTAAAGGCAGTGTTCTGTGTTCTAGTGTATACTGGCTGAGTTTGAAAAGTTTGAGCCATGGAAAACGAGCATAAGTAGGGAAGCGTAATCTTGAGCTTTTCAGTTGGGTGCAGGAGAATATCATACTGCATGTCGCTTGCAGGGAAAAATCGGAAATCAAAATTCAGTACGGTTTCTGCTGGATGTGTATTTATGTACAGTGGGGCAAAAGTATTTAGTCAGCCACTGATTGTGCAAGTTCTTCTACTTACAAAGATAAGAGAGGTCTGTCATTTTCATCATAGCTACACTTCAACTATGAGAGACAAAATGAGTTGATTTATTCACACCAACCTGGTTGCCTATTGTAGATTCACTCTTCCCAACCTGGTGCGGGTCTACAATTTTCTTCCTGGTGTCCTTCAACAGCTCTTTGCTCTTGGCCATGGTTGAGTTTGGAGTCTGACTGTTTGAGGCTGTGGACAGGTGTCTTTTATACAGATAACGAGGTCAAACAGGTGCCATTAATACAGGTAACGAGTGGAGGACAGAAGAGCTTCTTAAAGAAGTCGTCACAGGTCTGTGAGAGCAGAAACCTTGCTTGTTTGTGGGTGACCAAATACTTATTTTCCACCATGATTTACAATTAAATTCTTAAAATCCTACAATGTGATTTCCTGGATTTTTTTTTCTCATTTTGTCTCTCATAGTGGAAGTGTACCTATGATGGAAATTACAGACCTCTCTCATCTTTCTAAGTAGGAGAACTTGCACAATCAGTGGCTGACTAAATACTTCTTTGCCCCACTGTACGTCATCGCATTCCAAAATATCAAAGGCTGTCCTAAAATGGAGAGTAGCTGTAAACAGTTTAACGATCGGCTCCTATCAGTCTTCTTCACTGCTCTGTGCCCAAATAGATCTGTGTACCTTAGTAGTGCATGTTAGGACCTCCATCAGCATCACCGCTGTAGTAAAAGTTTAACAGCCGTCTAAGTGCTACCTCCCACACTTGGCACCTCCTTTAAGTTTAAATAAATTTGAGATGAGCTGCAAATTAAAACTTTAAACAGCAAAGGAAGTGGGTGGACTAATGTGGTGATGGGCAGGTACACGCTTTCAGTTCTGGTCCGGTTGTTGCAGCTGTGTTTAAGGTTACATCATGAGGCTGAACTAGACCACAAAGCACTAATTATTAGAAGAGCCGAAATATGCACACACACACTTTTTACCTGGGCTCTACGTGCTAATCTGACATTTTCCATTCCACTGCAGATATCACGGCCTTGTTGTTATTTTTCATCTACACACACGGTGTTAGATCAAGACCGTTATATATATAATTATAATATATATATATAGTATATATAATATAAATATATATATATAGCCAGTTAAACATAAATCATCAGCCCTGTCATGAATGTCGAATGTCTTTGGACTGTGGGAGGAAACCGCAGAGAAAGTGGTTGGTCAGCATGTATAATGAAATTGAGCAACTTCTCTGTAATCCATTTACCCTTTGGGTTGCCTGCTGGAAGTTTATTGCCTTTCTGGAAAGCGTCAGCGAGCGTCTGCTGCCTGGTGATGTCTTCCTGTCTGTTATCTGACATGAACTCCTGGTACTCGTTCACGTGGAACCTCTGCAGGTGCTTGATTAGGTCGGGTGCGTTTTACGTACTGCCATCCCTCGACATGGCTTTACACACATCACAAGATCACCAAACACTGGCTTTATTCAAACCAACAGCTAGTGTTATTGGGCCACTCAGTAACAGACTGGGGTTGCCGTGGACTTCTGGTAGAAAAGTTAAATTGTTGGTTTTTACCATCGGTATCACAATGTGCTAAAAATCGGTTATTGTATCGGCCCAAGACATTCAATATCGGTGCATCCCTAATGTATACAGGTTACCCAGTTTCAGTCTGTTTTTTTTTCCCATCCTTGCTCACGGTTGCCAGCTCCACTTATTCTGTAGACTTGGTTTTATTTGGGCTCCCTTTTAGTTGGCTGTAGCGGGATCTGGCAACTCTGGAATTAAAGGCAGCGAAACGACTATCGAACACTTTGGAGACTTGATTATTTAATATTAACCTTTGAAGGTTATCAGCTTCTTGTGAGATCATTGGCTGGCTGCAAAGTAGAAATCCAGAGTTTCCGGAGTCATGTGACCCTAGAGGTTTTTCAATATCTGATTACTAGTTCATGTGAACTCGCTGGTAGGATCACTGCATCGGACTAGAGTGCCTGCACACGCGCTCGGTCTGCGAAGTGCCAATCACACTTACCTCCAAATGCAATTTGTACCTGTACGGTTTCCTAACATAACCAACAACTAATACTGGAACTGTTATGTTAATGACTCCTATCAGGAACCTTGAACCACACCTTGTCTCGCATGGCAAAATTCCAGACTGTGTGCAGAGGAAGAAAGTACTAGGAGCTGCCATTACTGGTTTTAACATTACAATGAACTTCTGTCAGGTTTTGTAGACAAGTCTCCAAAATATAGGACTGCAGTTTGCAAAGCCCTTGGGCATATCGATGGGTTCATTGGTCTCAAAACTAGAGAAGCAAACTTGAGGCACCAAACACGTCACCAGCTTCAGACCTTCTGTGTTAGGTGTGTTACGAAAACCAAGTTGCTGCAAGAACCTTCTTGTACGCAAGCGATCTGGGACTGTACTTGTCAGGAGTCTGCTCACGTCCGCCTGCCTTCGCCTCCTTTTGAAACTTCTCAGACATGCCTTAGAATTTCATAATCGTCACCATCATAGTTTGCATGCCTACTTCTGTCTCTGGATTCTCGTTCTTGAAACGCGAGGGTGTGGATGTGGAGCGCGCCTCTCCTCTCTTGTCCAGACATGTGCCATATGTTGTGTTCGCCTAAGTAGCTCCTGTGTGTAACTTGGGCCGTCTAATCCCTCTCAGCCAGCTGTGAGGCTGTCAGTTCGTAGCATCAGTCTCCTGAGATATAATCCGCAAGCAAGGCTGCCTTTTTCGGTTTTGACGGATGTCGGTTTAAGTAGTATTCCGGTACCCTGCTAGGGGTGTAAGCAGGTATTTTGAGCTCTGTCTTTGTAGTTGAATAGACATTTTCCCTGAAATGATCTCTCTCACCCTAGATATTTTTATATCCGTTATCTGATTCTTATTTGAGCTGTCAGACTGATGCAGATACATAATTTGAGCTTCGCTATAAATACATCCGGTTCTTAAGTGGTATCGCGCGAAGCTGCATGTTTCATTCGGGACATGCATGGACTTATTTTAATGCCTTGACAATATGCTCAAAGTGTGAGTTTATAAAAATGCCAGTTGACGAGAGATCACCACCTGCTGCCATGTGTGTTTAAGACTCGTGTGGAATTTTGGCAGGTCATGAGCACAGCCTGCACCGTGCACAAGTATGTACAGGCTGTTTAGTGCAGCGACCCATTTAATCTCATGATGACTTAAGGAAACGGCATTCGTATTACAAAGGCTTAAATGTTAGCCACATCTTCGAGTGGACTAAGAACGTAGAACATTTCCCATAATTGTGATTTTGTTTGTCTTTTTGTACTTCGTTTCATGTAGTTGCTTAACTAGTTACTACTGTTCAAGCCCAGGAAAAATCTAGGACAAATGGGGTCAGTTTTATTTAGGTATTTTACCATATCAAAGCATTTCTACAATTTCAGACCATCTGTTTATCTAAATACTTTTGGTCTGCCACTCGTGGTGGTGGTGGTGCGTTAGTGTGTTCTGCTAGTACGAGTGGATCAGACAGCAGTGCTGCTGGAGTTTTTACACACCCCAGTGTCACTGCTGGACTGAGTAGTTCACAAACCAGAAATATCCAGCCACCAGCACCCTGTGAGCACTGATGAAGGATTACAGGATAACTAACACAAACTGCAGCAAAAGATGAGATGTCTCTGACTTTACATCTGCAAGCTGGTAGTTACAACAAATGGTAGATTTTTCCATTCTGATGCTCGTTTATTCCTTCATGCCCACCCTAGAGAGACACAGATACGCAAATCATCGCAAACAATCATGCCTTGGATTTCTTTCCCTCATAAGCAATGGAGATGTAACAAAAGCAATAACTTTTTACTTGGTTCCTTCCAAACGGTGCTGAATGAGGGCTTCCAAAGTCTTATCAAGTCTTAATAATTTTCTAACTCTGACACCCAGATTAAAATCTGTTCAAAAAGGTACTTTGGTCGGAATGGTCTGTTGTTGAAAAAGAATCGTGGTAAGATGGTTCCTTCCAAACCGTAACTTAAGACTTTTAACTTTTAATATCTCCAGTTGATTCCATTAAAAAGAAGTTGTATGGCTGTGTCATTTTACTCTTCTTTTTAAACCAAACCTGCATCGAGTTTGAACGTTCACCCCGATTCTTCCCGTCTCTCTTCCAGGTATGGCCTCACAGGTTTTGGTCTGCCCGCCACATGTGCATCAGCCCCAGACAAGTGCCTTTAACAGCGTGAGAAAAGCGGAGGCCAACAGCTACGTGTACCATGAGAAACCCCCTCGTACCTACGTGGTTGGCGTGAACCTAGGCATCGCGCACCCAACCAACATCGCTCCATCTTTAAAGACTGACGCACAGGAGAGTTCTAGATATTGCGGCGAGCGCGATTCGTTACAGACCGTGGCTCCGGGAGAGCCGCGCACCGGGATTCCTAACTCCTATCGCCGCATAGGAGACCGAGGAGGAGCGGGCGGGGGCGAAGGACAGGAGGACGACGAAGGAGCGGAAGAGGAGAACAAAGGGACGGGAGGAGGTCCGGTTTCAGACGGATGTGGCTTCAAACACAAAGTTGAGGAAGGTAGTACCATGCAGATCGTAGAGGAACTTTCAGCCGCGCCCGCCATGCTCCAGAGCAACGTGGGCAGCGCGGCGCCCCCCAATCAGAACGGCGCCGGCGTGGGGGGCGGGTCCAGCGACGGGGACTACCAGCTGGTCCCGCACGAGGTGCTGTGCTCCATGAAGCACACCTACGAAGTCCTGGAGTTCTTGGGCCGCGGCACGTTCGGCCAGGTCGTGAAGTGCTGGAGGCGCGGCACGAACGAGGTCGTGGCCGTCAAGATCCTGAAGAAGCACCCGTCGTACGCGCGCCAGGGCCAGATCGAGGTGGGAATCCTGGCGCGGCTGAGCGGCGAGAACGCCGAGGAGCATAACCTGGTGCGCGCCTTCGAGTGCTTCCAGCACCGCAGCCACACCTGCCTGGTGTTCGAGATGCTCGAGCAGAACCTGTACGACTTCTTGAAGCAAAACAAGTTCAGCCCGCTGCCGCTCAAGGTGATCCGCGCCATCCTGCAGCAGGTGGCCACGGCGCTCCGGAAGCTCAAGGGCCTCGGCCTGATCCACGCCGACCTCAAACCCGAGAACATCATGCTGGTGGACCCACACAGGCAGCCGTACCGCGTCAAGGTCATCGACTTCGGCTCAGCCAGCCACGTCTCCAAGGCCGTGTGTTCCACGTACCTGCAGTCGCGCTACTACAGGTGAGCGGCTCTCTGCTTTTTAGCGCCGGTTTGTTGCACTGCTCGTCTTCCCTAATGTTGCCAAGAGGATTAAATGCACGGTGGCTAGCAGGGTCCTCAGTTCAGTCCCAGTCCTTTGTCTGCATGTCCTTCCCTTGTCCATGTGGGTTCACTCTGGGTACTCAAGGTTTCCTCCCTCAGTCCAGATACATTAAGGTTAATTGATTACGCCAAATTGGCCTGCCCTGAGTGTATGGGTAATGGCGTACACTTTTAATGGCTCTTCAGTTTAGGTTTGGAGCTAGAATTGTAAGGTTTCAAACGCGTAACGAAACGCTTCTTTGCTTGTTCGGGTAGATTTCGGCCAAACATTTCTTTTAAAAGGCTTATCGGATTTATAACACAGGCACTGTAATTAAGGCGGAGTGTGTAATTAAATGAATGCCATGATGATACGGTCCCAGCGCAGTTCTGTCCCACTTAATTTTGAGCCAGGTCAACAAGAGGAGGTTGAACTTTTGTAGCGTGCAAAGACAATTCTGCAACGATTACGCAATTGTGATGTCTGCAGAAGTCGTCGGATAGACCTGGTTAACTGTTTGACTTGCCTCAGTGGGAAAAGTGCTGAAAGCATGGATGATTTGTATGCATGCTGTTTCATCTCTAGAAATTCGGTATAAATACAAGTAGAGGAATTGTGCTTTAGTACTGTCGCTGGTGTGAGAAGCCATGTTGGCGTAATATGCCAAACTCGGGGTTGGCATCCCATCTCCAGGTCCCCAAGTAGTAATTCGTAGTTGTGATGGCGCTATCTTTAAAATCTCCTCCTCAGAAGTCAGACGCACCACGTGATTGTGCTCTGCTTTCTCTGTTGGTGGTTGTGTTGCAGAAATTGTGGTTGCGCTCGTTGCTTAAACAGTGTTGCATAAAGTCTGATCTGAAAGTCATCGAGTTGTTAGTCCTAATGCTTTGGTGGCATGGCATCCTTAGTCAGCCCTGTGGTTTGGATAACCGTGCGCTGGAAAGTGATGAAAGAACAGCTTGGGTGGAGCCGAAGCTAGGAACATCTTAGTGTGGAACACAAGCCTGGAGAGAGAGAGAAAATGTTAGTTATTGTCATTAGTTATATCGTCACATTGCCCACTCCTACCTCTTGATACAGCACCCAGAGCCCTGGTGACCTGGAACAAGAGGTGATTAAACAAGAAATGTGATTATTATTTATTTATTTGAACCAGGTTTTTAAAGTATCGGACTGTAAACAAGCTCTGGATGGAGACTGTTTTCCCACAATGTGTGAAGCACATAAAGTACCTGGAGCTTTCTGCTTCATTAATCCTGTTTGTTCCATGCCGTTTGTTTTCTCATGCTTCAGCTAATGTTCGACTACGTGATCTAAAGTGTACGAGTATACCATTGGCACTGTGCCAACTGTCGGTCTGAGCTCGGTTCTGCTGGTTTTGTAGCCGTTAAGGTGCCGGACTATTTGCCGGAATGTCCAGCGTTGAAGTTCTGGCACTGCCCAGCTGCCACTCTTTGGCCCTTAACCCTAAATTGCTTGGATTACATCTGGTGATTTTATCAGCTCTAAGTCTTGCTGTTTAAGGGCTTCTGGTAAGTGCTGTAAATGTAAGTGTAGAGCCAGCGAGGTGTGGAACTTGAAATGCAGTGCAGTCGAGGGCGTGAGATTAGTGTAAAAGCAACTATTTATAACGATCATGGTGGTAGGTGAGTGTTTCAAGAATAGAATGCCTTAAAACACACACATGCTCGTCATGTTCATAGAACGTCCCCGCTTAAACCAGGTCATCTCTTTTAAAAGTAAATAATTGGCTAATTGTGTGGAATTCCATGATTATATCTGATTTGTTTTTATAAAATCAGAGAGACTGTCCATTTTCACATTTCAGAAACGAACAAGGACATAAACTGTTTAGCAGTAGGACAGCCAGCCAGCGGTATGAATAAGAAGATCCTGTGGTGGATTAGTGCTGTCCGATATGGTTCGTCTATGATGATATCTTAATTGCTGTTTTAAGTTTTTGCGCCCTGACGTTATCGAGTACGTCACTGACATTGCCAGGAACAGTCAAAACATGCCTTAAGAGTTTACGTATTCCCTGCGTCATGTGGCCAGGGAGGATTGACCCATTGGCTCGTGGGCACTGAGAGCGTGCAGTGTTAGTATAGGCACCAAAAAGCACTAGCGTTCTACTTAGAAACGCTTGTCTGAAGTTAAAAATGAGTGAACAGATTGCTCCGGGAGACAAAACACAGACACCACCAGCCTCAGTCTACGTCTTTAGATTGAATTGCTAGACATGGCTCCTCACTCGCATGGAGGCGGTTTGGCTTTCAACATCTGCAAACTAGCCACAGTGCAGAATATCAAGATTATGACAATCTTCAGGACTCGGCCGTCCAGAACAAGCTTAAACTAGCCAAGGTAGCAGC
This sequence comes from Ancistrus triradiatus, assembly GCA_025084515.1. Taxonomy (NCBI): domain Eukaryota; kingdom Metazoa; phylum Chordata; class Actinopteri; order Siluriformes; family Loricariidae; genus Ancistrus; species Ancistrus triradiatus. Next base: position 23,916 of record JAJAGP010004130.1, on the reverse strand, counting down.
ACAAAAACGCACTCGGCAAACCGTAGCGGAATCATTCTGCGGAAAAAAAATAATAAAAAAAGCCGTACGACAAGAAAGATGGCCATCCAATAATCGACCTGGCGTAGGTTTACAAAATGGGAAATAGGAATCAGCCAAGAAAAATTGGTGCATCTCTAATGCAAAGTATTGCCTATCGTTATCGACAAAATTCCAGAACGTGTCGGTACATCATTTTCTGTCAATATCAGGTTTTATTAGCAGGGCAACGTCCAGTTATGCACTTTCATTGTTTGTGCCATTTGTGTAGTTGGCTTTAAATTGCTTACGCTGTTGGCAAAACCACATTCTTACATTGACCGGTATTTTTAATCATATACAGTGGGGCAAAAAAGTATTTAGTCAGCCACTGATTGTGCAAGTTCTCCTACTTAAAGATGAGAGAGGTCTGTAATTTCCATCACAGGTACACTCCAACTATGAGAGACAAAATGAGACAAAAATCTAGGAAATCACATTGTAGGATTTTTAAAGAATTAATTGTAAATCATGGTGGAAAATAAGTATTTGGTCACCTACAAACAAGCAAGATTTCTGGCTCTCACAGACCTGTAACTTCTTCTTTAAGAAGCTCTTCTGTCCTCCACTCGTTACCTGTATTAATGGCACCTGTTTGACCTCGTTATCTGTATAAAAGACACCTGTCCACAGCCTCAAACAGTCAGACTCCAAACTCAACCATGGCCAAGCCACAGAGCTACTGAAGGACACCAGGAAGAAAATTGTAGACCTGCCGCATTTAGCCTTTGTTTCCATAATGGAGAGTTTTGCTGCGCTCTGTGCTTTGCGTAGACGCGTGCAGATTTTCACAGCAGAACTTCTGAGTAAGAAGGTGGTCTGGACTCTTTCACCTCGGGTACCACGTTCTTTCTCTCGGAAAGCCTCGCCGAAGGAAAAGCACCGCTTGCGAAGGGTCATATATAAAAACCATGTGCTCAAATTAGAATGTGCAAATGTCCCTTTTGAGAACATAACCCAGAGCTGTTTAAGCTTTTTCTGTAGTGTTTTTGTTTTAGTGTCTAAATCCAGGGAGTTTTATGAGCTGCGCCTAGTGATAGGCCTATTTAAAAGCTCTAGGTTATCCAATGTTGTTTGGATATATGGCTTTAGTGTTCTCTCGGTGCATAAACAATGTGCGATACACCCTCGTGCGTCTCCTCCCAGAAATATTGGAACAGGCTCGAGTTTTATGTCACGTTGCACCCAAAAGAACAACCTGTCTTTGTGAGCATGCATATATGACCTTATTCGTGATTTGGTTATCAGATGAGGTCGATAAGAGACTCTCTGCTTCTGTTTTGGAGAATCGGTGATCAGCTCTGTACTTTGACACCGTCGAACACGCCGGTTGTGTGCTGTCCTGTCTCCAGAGACTGTTTGTTGTCCCCTCGACGCTAGACTGAGTCACAGTGACACGCATTTAAGGATTTACATTTGCTCTCTGTTAATTAGGCTGACAGGGAAGCATGCAGTGCTGTTCTTATAGATTGCTTTCTGTCATTAAACTGCTCACTGTTCGGTTTAAACAAGCGATTACGTAACGGCCTTTGGCAGCGCGAGCCAAGCTTATCTCGGTTGTTCATGCTTCGTGGACAAAAACATGTTTTCACTAGTAGAAGGTACGGCTAGGGACTTTTCCGTGAGATATCGTTTGTGATCCTTGCATGTGCAGAGAGAAGATCTGATTAACACTTAGCTCTGAAACATTTCACTCGCTGGCCGTGAGAGGAAAATGTGTGATCACGGTTGCAATTTAAGAGCAGATTCGCTGTTACTTCATAGAAACAGATACAGGAGTTGCTGCTTCATGAACTGCTCTGGGCTTAGGAGGGTGAGAATGATTTGCCAGAAACAAAATATTCCCACAGTGGCGAAAAAATCCATTTGCATCTCATCTGGTAAGAGAGCATTATGAAGGCGTGTTTTAAATATATATAACTAATTCATCCACTCATGTTAATACCTGGTTAATCCAGTTCAGGGTTGTGGAGTGCCGGGGTCTAACCCTACACAGGGCACCAGTTAGGGGTTTGTGATATTGACAAAAATGATATCTCTATACAGTGGGTCAAAAGTATTTAGTCAACCACTGATTGTGCACGTTCTCCTATTTAGAAAGAGGATTTTTTTCTCATTTTGCCTCTCATAGTTGAAGTGTGCTAATGATAAATGACAGACCTCTCTCGTCTTTCTTAGTAGGAGAACTTGCACAATCAGTGGCTGACCAAATACTTTTTTACCCCACTGTATATATTGGACTATTCTTTCCAGCGTATACCTGGAAGGTCTAAAGTATTCCGAATATTCAGTCTCTCTCAACCACCTGAATTGGCACCGTGTCTTTCACGTTGCAATTGATGACAGCATCTGTTATGTCCTGCCTTTCTTTTTGTAAAGCATTTTATTTGCGGAATGATTCCACTAAGGTTTGCTGGGTGTGTTTTTGTGCTGCTACCTTGGCCTGTCGTGGACGGCTGACTCCCGAAGTCTGTCATCATCTTCATAAGGTGGTTAGTTTGAAGATCAAGCAAGTCACTCGTCGAGCTGTTTTTAATGGCAGCCGAGTTCAGACAGTTTGAGCTACATCTGTCTTTCAAATCTGAGCCAGTCTAGCAATTAAATCTTACGATGTAGACTGGGAGGCTGCTGGTGTCTGTATTTCGTCTGGGCCTGGCGGCCAATCGTGCTGGAAGGTGACTGGCGGTCGGTACTGGCAGCAAAAACACTGATCAGTCCATCTTCCTGCAAGGCTGTAAAGGTTAACATTATTAAGAGGGATGCACCGATAGTGAATTTCTTGGGCCGATACGATAACCGATTTTTAGCACATTGTGATACCGATGTTAGAAATGGATAATTTAAGTTTTCTGCATTTCACATACAATAAAATCAGGAAAAATGGTGTAATTCCTTTTTTTTTTTTTTTAACCTTCCTTGAAAAAGGTAGGAAACTTTAAATTTTGAATTGGTACAGGCAGCAATTAAGTAAGAAATCTTCTCACTGAGAAGCTCCAAAACAGAATATGCAACTATACAGTCAGCATCATCAGATATTTTGCTTAGAGTAACAGCCAAAAGAAAAATCTAAGAAATATTCATATGTAAATATATTATATATATATCGGTTATAATATCGGATAAAATTTTAATATCGGGCTGATGCTGACATTGGGGGGAAAACAGTCCATATATCGGCAAATAATATATCGGCTGCCGGTATATCGTGCATCACTATTATCATTAATGTCAACATGTCAACAATGATGTCATTTTTTTATTTGTGGTAGCCTAGTGGTTAAGGTGCAGGACTATGAACCAGAAGGTCCAGGGTTCAAATCCCACCTCAGCCAAACCTGCCACTGTTGGGTCCTTGAGCAAGACCCTTAACCCACAATTGCTTGGATTGTAAGACTGTATCAATTGTAAGTTGCTCTGGATAAGGGCGTCTGCTAAATGCCGTAAATATATATATATAGTTATATATAGTTAGATGGGTATAAAAAGGCTTTTTGCAGCACAATGGTCAAAGATAAAGCCACCCCAGGCCACGCTTATGCCTAGGCCCTGTGTTTTCTGGGGATAGGTGCCGAAGCTTCTGCCACCCTGACCTTAAAAGGCCAGGTTACTACGTGAAAAAACAAACCGCGTACGCAATTTATTCCCATAAGTCAATAGGTATACATATGCGCTTTCATTTTATTTTGCTTGGCTTGCTGGTATTTCTTAGGCAGCATGTCGAAAGTTAGTACGTGAGACTAGGACCGTGCTAACAAATCGATACAACAGGATATTGCGATATTTATTTTCGTGATCTACTAGATCAATTTTCAGCTCAAAATGTTGTCTTGTTTGAAGGAAGAAAACATTATAATCGGGTTGTACACTGCAGTCTCCGGTCCTGTAGGTGGCGCAGTAAAGTGTTTCGACTCAATTTGTGTCAGTGTATTTAAGACGACTCAGATTCTACACCATAACTTGATTCGCAGTATCGTAATATGCATCGTAACGCAATGTATTGCGACCCTACCGAACAAGTACATTGCCAAAAAGTTTGAACAATGCCAGTCGTGCCTCTTTGAAAGCATTATTTCTGAATCTTGTATCGATATGCGTTTGCATAATTAACCCGAAACACTTAATGCTTTTGTGTGCTTACTATAACACAGCTTGCATACGTCAAACATTGTAATGTTACCACAGACCCAGCTGCTTCTACCAGTGCTATTTTTCTAAATCATTTCACCTTTTCTGCTGAGTGAGTGTCAAAGGTTGAGTTTCTCAAAACCACACGTCTGGCTTACATGAACGCAGACCGAGTGTGTTAGTGTTCACAGGCACCATGTCACGACACGCAGAGTGTTCTGTTACCACAAGCATGCAGCGACGCCTCCAGGAAGTGAAGAAGTGAAGCCGATCGTTCTCCCAGAGCTCATGTGTCACAAAACAGAGCTTCTACAGTTCCACTGCTGCTTAAACCGATTAGACCCCCTTTCTCTCCGGTTATTCCATGTGTGTGGACATGTGTGTTTGTTTGCTTGTTCTGGACTTTGTCTTGCTATACTTGAGGACCAACTGTCCCTACGACGATAGGAAAACCTGGAACTTTGACTAGTGAGGACCATTTTTCTGGTTCTCACTGCTTTTTTACAAAACTGGCAACCATTACTTGACAAACCAAGAGCTGAAAGACTTGCGTTAGGTTACCGAGGTTAAGGATAGGATTAAGGGAAGGTGTAGCTAAGGGTGGGCGATATCCTCCTGAGATGCATTTGGATTGGTTGGAAAATATATTGTGATATAATTTTATTACCATATCGCCCATCCCTAGGTGTAGCATCAGTTAGCTACAGTAGTCCTTCATTGATTCATATCAACGGAAAGTCCCCACAAGGATAGCAAGACAACCATGGAGAGATTTCAGACTGGTTCTCTCTGCTGGAAGTGTGTACATCCCCTTTTCTAGTATCTTGTCAAATATGACTGACTGGAAGGATGCGAGTTCAGATTGAATGGCTGCCAGAGAGCCACTTTATGCCCTCAAGGGCCGTATGCTTGGCTTAGATTCTTTCTCATTTGCAAATCACTTTGGATCAGACCTGGCAAATGACTACTGTACTGTGATGAGCTACTACCACGTTTGCTTTTATCGTCCTGCATCTCTTACGCTCAGATGATGTCAAGCACTAGTTGACAGCACTTTTAGCCTCCATTGTACTCCTGTTAAATTCGCCAGCATGGCTCGTGCATTATTGATGGTGTTTCTCAGGTTTACATGTGTAGGTTTCCATGTAAACAAAGGTGACTACTACAGTTTTTCACAGGAATGACTCTCTTTTAGGACAAATTTCCAGAAAGCACTCACTATTCTGTGTTAGTCTTTGAAAAGCCCACCGTTTGCGTATGTGCTGTATCGAGACGTTTAATGTACGTCCTGTTTCATACGAACCTGTAGATCAGATGACCTAAATGGAGAGTAAACTCATTGTGGAGTCTGAGGCCATAGCTTGGATGAAGGGACCACGATAGGTTAATGAGCTTTTTCAGCACAGTACTCAGATGGCAATACCTGGAGCAAGCTGGCTAATCGGCTCCTGACCCCATTTACACTTGATCTGTTTGTGGGTCGTGTCTGATTGTTTTCCGAGTGTAAACTGGGGCTGTCACGTACCAACGCTTCAAACTCTACTACGTCCTAATGACTTGGACTGAGAGGAGCATGATTTGGGAAATGTCCTCACGAGACCGCAGGATTTGAAAAGTGCTGTCTGAGAAAGAACGTTGTAATTTAGGTTAGGAGTTTACATGGAGTTTATTAATACTGACAAGTTTTTACAGAAAGATTATTAAAATAAAATTCGATTTTTACTAATGGCTTTCTACACCACAGCTTTAACACGGGTAGCTTGTTGTAAGTCTGTATGGAGTAAGATTACGGTCTTTGTCACGGCTCCAGACCAAGAACCGGGTCCCCTTGAACAAGGCCCTTGACCTGAACTGCTTGGATTGTGATTTGTTAAACTGTTCAGTAGTTCCTCTCCATGAGAGCACCTGCAAAGTGCTGTACATGTAAACAAATTATAAAGTCAGGCAAAAAATGTTGTCGCCTTATCTGATGTGGGTACCGATTTCGCTGTTGCTTAGAAGTTTAGCTGTGGCTGGTGTGGTTGCAGTAAGAAGGAGGAAATGGAGCAAATTTGTTAGCTCCGCTTCTGCTTTAAATTTGAAGAAGTAGGACAACGAAACGCAATAGTGAGTGCTTCCATTTTGAGTCTCGGGACTGTCCGTTTAGATTTCAGCCCAGCACGTTTTCTGCAGAACGTACACTGGGGAAGTGAATGTCTTTTTTTACTGACCTGAGAGAAACTGTGAGAGATAAGTTCTAAGGTGTAGGCAGATAGATACAGACCCTTATCTGTGGCGGAATTTGTGCGGTACAGTAGCAAGAAAAGCTGAGTACACACAATAAAAACACGTACACACACCTACACGTATTTACATGCACACAGGCAGCCGTGCATGACCAGGTGCCGGAACATGTGACATGTTTACGTTCAGCATGTGGTGTGTGAGGTGAGAGTTTGTGCAAAGGTGTGGAAAGAGTCATCATTTTGTCCTTGGATTGTTAGAATAGAAATGGAAGGAGAAAATTGTATCTGCATATCTGTTCTCTTTCCATTCATGATTAATTGGGTTCTCATTCCCGGCTCTTATTCATATTTAATATATTAGGGCCAGGGATTTTCAGAAGGGAGTGGGTGTTTGCAAGTGACATCAATGATTGATCCGTTTCAGTGCTGTTTCACCATAAATATAACATGCAAATGACTGTATTATGACATGTAGTGAAGAATGGACTTGGATTTTCCAAAATGGGCTTGTGTGCATATGTCCTTGTCTAGTCCGCAGTGAAAAAGCAGCGCTCCTTGGTTAAACCCTGTGCTGTGCTTGTTGGTTTATACTGACTTTAAATAATGTCACCACTTTGCTCTGTATCAGAACAGCATATTGTTTTACCATGACATCGTTTACCTGACAAGCAACAAGCTATGTATTAACGTTTGGCGAAGACTTTGGGACTCACTATGGATGCACCGATCCGATATTCGGATCAGATATCGGATATGCCGTAAGTCTCTCTCACATGGTGAGGTAAATGGTTTATTAATTCAACAATGGTATCAGATCGATATCGGGTGTTTGTGTATTGTATCGTAACTGAAAAAGTAGGAATGAAGCATCCCTAGTACTCACACTATGCCCAGTCGCCTTGTGTTGTGCCAGATGGTCATTGTCCCCCTCCCCACTCCTCCCCTGGCCTACACTCACATTGCACTTAAACGTTCTGGGCCAGAGCACGCTTGGGTCGTTATGATGCTACTTTTTGTGGTGTAGTAGATGCACTCTGATGGCACAACGAACTTTGTTTGTGGCTTTTTGAGTCACTGACACACAGCCCTGTCATACGCCTTGGAGATTTATTGATTATGCAACGCACGATTTGTCAGCTATTTGTGCTGGACGTATGAAGGTTTTTACAGAGGCAGCTGAGGTTCCATGCTTGGGCACTGAATGATATGATACAGATGATCTAACATCGGTCTATCACCACTATAGTCATGTCTGTATTCAAAGACTTTGGCTGTTCTAAGAAGTTTCTGTCCTCATTAGGCATGAAGTGGGGAGTTTTTTTTTGTATTCTCTCACTTCACCTTATCTGCTTGCTCAGAATTGTGAAACATTTCACTCTTCCTCTACATGGCTAATTATGTGACTGTTCGAAAAGCACCTGAAAGCTTAAAGATGATATTCATCCTTCTGTTGCATAACATGCCACTCGTTTGCTGGACCAGCAAAGGACCGAGCTCAGGTCTGGCTGGTCTGAATGGATCGAGTGTGCTCCTCCTGTTTCTCATGACCAATGGTGGTCCAGACAGAGTCAAACAGACCTCCGGTTTAGGTGGGCAGGAAAAATTTTCCAGAATTGTGGGATGTGGAAGTAGATGGGTATCGATAAACATTGTTTTTGTTTTGTTTTCGCAGATTTCAAAGGCATGCCCTAAAAAACTTTAAATATGACCTTACGTTTGTGTGCTGTGCTATTTCTTAACAATTGTATTCGTTTAAGAACCGTACGAGTCTTTATGGTCATGTTGACGATTATATTGAGACAGTAACTTATTGCCTGCTGGTTTTTGTCATTATTGATGTTGCAGATATGTGCACACCGCATCATCTACGTGGTGAAACCTTATTGTTTTAAGTAATCAGAGGCAGGGCTGTATGACCTTACAGCAGTCTTGTTGTTGTTTGGATGAAGCATTAATGCACAAAAACATGGAGGAGAGTGAGTACACCCCAGAATGGGGTAATTCTGAAAACATCTCGGACCAGCAAACAGTTGGTTATTGAACGATAACGTTTTTATGCTTGCTGTCAGATTTTGGAAATCAAAACCATGTCCACAAAACAGAAGTCGCTTCCCTTTTTTCCGTTCACAAGTTCCTCATGTTCAATGAGTGAGGAGCGCTTCGCCTCTGAAATGTCCCTCTGCCCCGCCATCCTTCCGTATGGCTCTCGCATGGCTCTGCCAGTTCTACTCGAGGTTGGCTGTTGCCATTTCTAGAATGATCTACAAATACTGTAGTGTAAGTCGTATACTGAAATCTTTACCTTTACTGCTCACTCGTACATAAACAGTCATACACTGATTGCTTAATGACATACAGTGGTATGAAAAATGTTGTAATGGGACACACACCTTCTGAAGAGTTCAACTTTTGTCTCATCAGTCCACAGAATGTTTTTTTTCCAAAAGTCTGGGGATCATCGAGATGTGTTCTGGAAAAAAAAATTGAGACGAGCCTTAAGGTTCTTTTTGCTCAGCAGTGGTTTTCGTCTTGGAACTCTTCCATGCAGGCCATTTTTGCCCCAGCCTCTTTCTTATGGTGGAGGCATGAACACTGACCTTAACTGAGGCAAGTGAGGCCTGCAGTTCCTTGGATGTGTGTTTGTGGGGTCTTTTGTGACCTCTTGGATGAGTCGCCGCTGCGCTCTTGGGGTGATTCTGGTCGGCCGGCCACTCCTGGGAAGGTTCACCACTGTTTTCATGTCTTCTCCATTTGTGGATAATGGCTCTCACTGTGAATTCTCCGGAGTCCCAACGCTTTAGAAATGGCTTTATAACCCTTTCCAGACTGATAGATCTCAATTACTTTCTTTCTCAATTGTTCCCTGAATTTCTTTGGATTCTCGGCATGCTGTGTAGCTTTTAAGGATCTTTTGGTGTACCTCACTGTCAGGCAGGTCCTATTTAAGTGATGTCCTGATTGAGAACAGGTGTGGCAATAATCAGGCCTGGGTGTGGCTAGAGACAGTGAACTCAGGTGTGATAAACCATAGTTATGTTTTTTAACAACTTTTCACACAGGGCATGTAGGTTTGGATTTTTTTTCTCCCTTATTAATAAACACCATTTAAAAACTGTGTTTTATGTTTACTTGTGTTGTCTCTTACTAATATTTAAATTTATTTGATGTTCCGAAACACTTAAGGGTGACAAACATGCAGAAAGAAGGAAATCAGGAAGGGGACAAACACTTTTTCACACCACTGTATGGGCATCAAGGTCAAATTATTTTGCTTATGACAACTCTTAATTGCAGTTTGCCATTTTGCTCATACTGACATTCTTGATTTGGGAAAACAATAGCTCTGCACATTGAGTTGTCTTCTCAGAATAATAGGTTAGTCTCTAGCGCCTAATGTATTTCCCCCTTTAAGCTAATGACTCAATCGTAATGTTATGTAACTGCAGCCCTGCATTTATTTGCGGCTCAGTTTTCTGGTCTCCTCAACAACTGTTGATTTCAGCCATGGACGAGTTCAAAGTCTTCACGTGCTGCACTCGGTTGCACAACATTTTTAGCCTGGACATATCTTGTAAAGCCTGTTTTGTTTTTTAGAGCTGGCTGCAGGCTAAGGCTGACCACTGTTGGCATGGCTACTAGAAACATGACCTCGCAGTAAAACAAAAAAAAGGTCTCGGTGATCTGCATTTCCAACAACAAACCAAATCAGACTCTGGACGTTGTTTTGTCCTGATTGCTAGCTAACAATCTAACTAACCATGTTGCCCAGGGACCTTCTAGATTTCTAGATTCTTGCCAGATAACGCAGAGTACCTTTGGTTGCTGGTCAAGGCTTCACTGAATTAACTTGTTGATCCTTTGTAGAACAGCATTTGGTTTGAACAGGCATTTAGGATGACATTCCCTTGCAGAAGACCCTCTGTTCAAATTCCTTTCCTTCTCTGGCATGTCGAGCTGACGCACTTTCCAGGCACCATCATGGAATTCATCTGTCAGAACGAGACCAGGGTTCAGAGCGTATCTGGCTTGTGTATGTACAATTCAGGCATTGTCACCAGAGGAGTTCTCCACATTTTTAATGATGGTTAAAAAATGTTTTTAATCGTTTCATTCTTTGACCTTAGTAAATGTATTTTGTATGTATGTACATGTATGTAAATAATAAGTGTTAGCCTTTTAGTAAAGCTTGGGCAAAATGAACATACAATGGCGTTTATGAAATATGTAACACATACTCCTGACGCGTTCCTTCATACTCCTTCAGTGGAGTTCCCTCTGCTGGACCAATTACACAACCATAACGCTCATAACTGGAATGATCCTGTTCCGTCTATCCATTTTTTATGGTCATTTATCATTCTACATTATAATTTATCATTATAACCACAGATATCGATGTACCTGCATTAAGCCATATGCATTGGGTATTTGACTTCCATGTAAACCATGCCGTGAATCCAAAGTATTGTTGGTTGTTTTGGATTTTTTTTCTTCTTCTTTTCCCCCCCTGGATTCGTATTTCATCTTCTACAGAAGCATAGTCCATCCACGGTTCACGTCCTCTGCCAAGCTGCCTCTATTGGGTCCTTGAGCAAGATCTTTTATTCACAGTTGTTAGATTTGTACGATTGTATTAGTTATAAGCCACTGTGTGAGGGTTTCTGCTAAATGTCTAGATGTAATGTAAAATGAAGAAATGTATTGGCTAATAATTTGGGTCACAGTTGTACTTTGTCTTTCAGCTGAAACTTTGCGCAATTGTCGGACTGTTTGTCCTTCTCGGTCTTTCGTCAGGGTTTTTTCCTTCATGAACACTGAAAACAAACAGGACAGTTTCTTAAACGTACACCAACTCGAAACGATAGAGCAAGAGATTGAGTGGCATTCATATTACTTTGTTGGAAACAGGACCTGTTTTTCTGTGGAGCTGCTTTTCGAATCTAATTGGGTCTAAATTCATGTACTGTTTTGAAGTCGCATAATAAAAGGTCTCTGTGTCATTTGACTTAAAATAGCCAATGTAATGCCTGGCAGCCATGTCAATGTGTAACCAGTTTCCCACAAATCCCGTGCTAGGTCTTCATGCATTGTACCAGTGAATGCTATGTGAATGGTATTGATCGGGCCTTTTTGATCGCGGCCCAAAGACCGTGGAAGAGTTTTCCGTTCGATATGAGGGAGCATCACTGATGGCTTGTTTCAAATGAATTAAGAAACTGAATAAAGGTCTGTGAGCTCAGGTTTTTCAATTCCGAAGAGGTTTTGACAGCTTTTTGTGCACCAAAATGACCGAGTCACTCGCAGGTGTTGGACCCGCTCAAGACACAATTCTCCTGAAACCTGAAGGTTTTTGGTTACCATGCATGAAAAACGAGCTACATTATTAAGATCCAGGTCTGCTGAACCTTTCCAGGTCCAGGTTTTGTTTCTCGTCATTTCATTGAAGGTTTTGAGGTCAGCGCTTTGGTGTCGGCTTACTCTTCATGCTGTTTTATCTTTGTCCATGTTCCACTGCGTGGTGCCTAGTTTCAGGTTTGCCCAGAGGTTATCTGTTGTACTTATTTAGTTCATTCTTTTTTGGGCGCAACTGCGTTGTTCCTATATTTAGCCATTACGTAGGTAACCATACAGGCAGGCTTGTATGTACAGATGTGCCTGGTGGTTACTGTTGCTCATGCGGTGCGAGTTCAGTTCAGAATGTACAATGGGGCAAAAAAGTATTTAGTCAGCCACTGATTGTGCAAGTTCTCCTACTTAGAAAGATGAGAGAGGTCTGTAATTTTCATCATAGGTACACTTCAACTATGAGAGAGAAAATGAGAAAAAAAAATCCAGGAAATCACATTGTAGGATTTTTAAAGAATTTAATTGTAAATGATGGTGGAAAATAAGTATTTGGTCAATAACAGAAGTTCAATACTTTGTGACATAACCTTTGTTTGCAATGACAGAGGTCTTCACCAGGTTTGCACACACTGTAGCTCCCAGATCGAGGGAGATTATGGTCTTGTATAGCTTACATTTTCTTACAATTGCTCCCACAGTTGATTTATTCACACCAAACTGCTTGCCTTTTGTAAGATTCACTCTTCCCAGCCTGCTGCAGGTCTACAATTTTCTTCCTGGTGTCTTTTCAACAAAACAGCTCTTTGGTCTTAACCATGGTTGAGTTTGGAGTCTGGCTGTTTGAGGCTGTGGGGACAGTGTGTCCTTTATACAGATCATTAATACAGGTAACGAGTGGGAGGGACAGAAGAAGCTTCTTAAAGAAGTTTGTTACAGGTCTGTGAGGCCAGAAAATTCTTGCTTGTTTGTGGGTGGGACCAAATACTTATTTTCCACCATGATTTACGTTAAATTCTTTTAAAAATCCTACAATGGATTTCCTGGATTTTTTCCCCTCATTTTGTCTCTCATAGATGAAGTGTAGCTATGATGAAAATTACAGACCTCTCTCATCTTCCTAAGTAGGAGAACTTACACAATCAGTGGCTGACTAAATACTTTTGCTCCATTGTATTATCTAAGCTATTTTTCTGTGGAACTCGTGTTGTGGGCCAGATGGAAAGTTCTTGCTGTGTTAAAGAGGGGACGGTCTGAATAACTGCTCTCTGCTGTAAGAGATTAGATAAGCCGTGTTTGGGTGGGATTTGTTTACCGAGAACACCGTGGCTGGATAGTAGTGTCTCCCTATAAAGGTCCTAACACTGCCCTCCTTACCCAAATATACACCTAGGGTACGTATAGCATGCACCCCAACAGGCTTTATCCCCCAGTACTGCATGTTCTTGCTTTGTGTATCGTGCAAGTGAAACGCCTGGAGTTCGTTGCAAGACGCTTCTACTTCTAATTCTAAACCCCTTCCAGACTCGGGACTTTGTAAAAGACGAGCTTTGCTCTGCTTCCTGTGCTCCTTAGAAACTATGGTCTGTTCAAGGATACTGGTGGCACTATTGAAGAACATTCGACCTTAGTTGGTAACACGGCGTGCCTTCTGGACTGTCCCTGAAATCTACGTCATTTATTCGTCATCCGTATCTCACGGGTGAACAAATTAGCCATGCTTATATTTACCAGGTACGTGAATGTTCCACGATGCTTCGTCTGCAGTTATCACACCTAAGATTAAATAAAACGCTTGAGAAGGCATGCCTTAGTAACAAATTCAGATGTTATCCTGAAGTGCATGGTCATACTGCCAGTTAAAAGCCTGTTCACGCAGAGTACGATTTTTTGACACAAAAAAAACCTGCGATTTTCACGTCTGCTTTTGCTTTCTGGAGTTTCCCTTCTCCTAATGTGTCACGTAGGTTTTTCCGTGTCTTTTCAAATCATCAACTTAAAATAACAAAGACCCGAGCGAAGCTTAGTGCAGGAAGCTCTGGTTTGTATAGTTTTGGGCATGAACAGACTAGAATGCACCTTGATAAACAAAACAGTTCCGTACAGTCATTGTGAGGTACTCGCCCTCATTCTCCAGCCCTTCAGTTGTATTCCGCCAGATCTTTTCTTTAATATCCATGTTTTTATAGCCAGCGTGTTGCCTGTCCTGTAAGCTCTTGTGCTCTGCTACTAGCAGGATGAGCTGTTCTGCCTGACAACCGAGCTCTGATTGGTCAGCCTGGTTTGAATGCATCTAAACAAGGCAGAAATGACAACAGATTAGACATTTTAGGACTCGGTTGAAGTTTTTCGTTCGTAAAAATCGGATTCGGTATAAAAAGGCCTCAGAATTACCTCATTATTTATTTTATCATTAATGTCTCTGGAGATCATGAGATGAATCCACACAGTCTAAGCTAACCAATGCGATACAGTGAAGAAACAAACAGCATTTTAACTGTTTGCGATGTAATACTGCTGAAATCGCTCGCAGTGTTCCAGGTTCCGTTCCAGACTGTATCATGTTCTCAAATTCCTCCACCACAGCCCAGCGTTGTTGGTGGTCCCATGGAGTATTGATTCCTCTGATCTTTCCCACATGTCCTTAATCACGGCTGCTTCTAATTAAACACCTTGTCTGAAGTGGTTGAGACCACATACTTTTGCAGAGTTCGAGCATTTAGCTTTTTAATCAGAGTTAGTTCACGTGCTTTCCCTCCACTCTCTGGCCCAGAATCGTATTAAACTTTTTTCTGGGTTAAAAATGTGGTGGTTGAAACTTTTGGTGCATAGCTGTCTGAAGTACAAGCTGTATATTTACAGCAAGTCTCAGACATGCAGCACACTGTTATGTGCACTTATAGATAATCCTCGGGAACGCTAAAGAGCGCACAGGTTTGGAAAGCATGCCGTATCGTGTATATCTTAAATGTTATGTTTGTGCATCTCTGGGAAGCCTTCATACAAGCTTTACTCAGTAAATCATCTGCGTATTCCTGCGTAAGATGGTAGTTTAGCCTAATTGACTGCCTGTCCCAGGCAAACTGATTTGTCCAGACCTGTTTCTTTGTACTCTATTTAGCTTGTTCATAACGTCATTCTCAGCCAGAGAGAATACTGCTCAGTACATTTAGCAGAAGCTCTTATCTTAGAATCCAAGCAGTTGTGGGTTAAGGGTCTTGCTCAAGGATCCAACAGTGGCAGCTTGGCAAAGGTGGGATTTGAACCCTGGACTGTCTGGTCCGTAGACTTTAACCCCTATGCACCAATTAAGTACAGATATAAGTAATACTAACTTGCTCTCAGTCCAGCATTAGCATTTGCAGACCAGCCATAACATTCAGACCATCTGCTTTCACCTGCTGCCCTGTTTGGCCTTGCTTGTTCAGCACATACCACAGAGGCATGATTGGATTGAGATCCGGGGAATTTGGAGGCCAAACCAACACCTTGAACTCTTGTCGCCATGTAGTTCGAGCCATTCCTGAACAGTTTGTGCAGTGTGTGAATGCCACATGAATGCCAGGACCCAAGGTTTCCAAGCAGAACATTGCTCAGAGTATCACACTGCCACTGCGGATTATTAAATGTGTCCAGCATACTCCAATCTAGAAATCAGATTAAGAAATATGATAGAGAGCTGGATTTAACCCCAGTAATCAGATAGCATGTACACCACTTAGCCGGTTTCAATCGGATTTGGGGGTCTGCGCAGAGTGGCTAGCGGGGGGGAAAAAACGTGGTTGCCAAGTCTGGTGGTGGTTAGAAGTTCAGCTTCTTTCGGGTTTATTTACATAGAGCAGGCGCAGGATGTTCTTGCGGGATCTGGCAACCCTGGAATTAAACCCAGCACTGGTTAAACGGATATCGAACACTTTGTGGAGACCCTGAAACCAGTATATACTCAAGAAAATGAAAAACCTGATTATGTAAAATAACATTTTTGTAGGATTATTTGCTGGTTGCGAAGTAGAAATTCGATTATTGTCGTGTAAACCTGGTTTTCTGCAGTTATCGGATTATTAAGTGCATGTCAACTCACTGTGATTTTAGTCTCATGGCTAATAATGGTACTCGCATGACTCGGTGCTCTTTTAGGTGATAATGATGTCACAGCAGCTTTGTTGTTGCAGAAATACCCCTGGTCTTCACCCTCCACTTTTTATAACTTCAGAATTTCCACCGGGTGACTGGGATATGGTGTCATGAAGTTTTTGCAGAAGTGCAGATTGACGTGCTCTTTAGCACAAAATACTGGCTGTTTGGTTTTTGTATGGTGGGCATCAAGTTTTTATTCAAAATTCAGTCTGACCTGGGTGACTTCCACAAAAACACGGCTACAGCTAAAATGTTAGTGGTGCTTAAGTTTGTGTGAAACCCTTTAGAATTTTTATATTTCTGCATAAATATGACCTAAAACATCATCAGATTTTCACACAAGTCCTAAAAGTTAGACAGAGAACCCCAGTTAAAAAAAATGAGACAAAAATATTATACTGGGTCATTTATTTATGAGGAAAAATTATCCAGTATTACATATTAGTGAGTGGGCAAAAGTATGTGAACCTCTGCTTTCAGTATCTGGTGTGGTGACCCCCCCCCCTGTGCAGCAATTAACTGCAGCTAAAAGTTTCTTTGTAGCTGTTTGATCAGTCCTGCACACCGGCTTGGAGGAAATTTTAGCCCATTCCTTATGGTTCAGGGGACTTTGGGATGTTGGCCATTCCAAAAGCATTAACTGAAACTTTATTCTTCTGTTTTGAACAGTCCTGCAACTTTGGTGGAACGGATTGTGTGCTTAGGGTCTTTGACTTGCTGCCATTCCCCAAACATGAACTTGAGATTCATGTAACCATTCTTTGGTAGAACGGCTTGTGTGCTTAGGGTCGCTGTCTTGCGGCATGACCCACCTTCTTTGAGATTCAGTTCATGGACAGATGTCCTGACATTTTCCTTTAGAATTCTCTGACATCATTCAGAACTCATTGTCCCATCAATGATGGCAAGCCGTCCTGCCCAGATGCAGCAAAACAGGCCCAAAACCATGATACTACCACCACCATGTTTCACAGATGATAGGGATAAGGTTCTTATGCTGGAATGCAGTGCTTTCCATTTTTCCATACATACCGCTGTTCTTTTAAACCAAAAAGTTTCTATTTTGGTCTCAATCCATCCACAAAACATTCTTCCAATAGCCTTTCTGGCTCGTCCACGTGATCTTTAGCAAACTGCAGATGAGCAGCCCATGTTCTTTTTGGAGAGCAGTGGCTTTCTTCTGGCAGCCCTGCCATGCACACCATTGTTGTTCAGTGTTCTTCTGATGGTGGACTCATGAACTTATCATTAGCCAATGTGAGAGAGGCCTTCAGTTGCTTAGAAGTTACCCCTGGGGTCCTTTGTGACCTCCAAAACTATTTTCCATGCCTTGCTCTTGGAGTGATCTTTTGTTGGTCAAACCCTTCAACCCCTTAACTACTAATCCTAGAGGTACACATACTTTTGCCACTCACTAATATGTAATATTGGATCATTTTCCTCAATAAAATAAATGGACCAAGTATAATATTTTTGTCTCATTTTGTAGTTAACTGGGTTTCTCTTTATCTACTTTTAGGACTTGTGTGAAATCTGATGGTTTTAGGTCATATTTATGCAGAAATATAGAAAATTCTAAAGAGTTCACAAACTTTCAAGCACCACTGTACATCACCTGTTACTTCTCGTTACTTCAGTAGTAGCAACATTTTAATAAATAAGTTAAATAAGTTTGTACTACATTTAAATTCCTGACTCTCTTCTGCTGTCTTACTTTTTTACTAGTGGGTCCTGATTCTGCTCATTTGAAGAACAGACCTGTATTCATTTATGCTGTTAAACATTAACTGTAGCTCTCAAGAGACTTTTTCTGTAGACAAGACTTGGTGATTAAGGAAAAGCCCAAGGTAACAAGTTACTGACCAGCGCTTATTGAAGGGGAGCTGGGAGTTCTTTGTAAATCCTACCCCTGTGCGATTAAAAACGCTTGGGTAATTCCCGTGCCTACAACCTACATGCTTCGGTCCCCTGAAGAGTTCTTTTTGTGGTTTTGTTTTTCTTATTAACTTACCTGACTGTGTAGATAAATTGGGATCTGTTGGTACTTCACCAAATCTTTCCAGCTCCTAAAAATTTATTTTTGCCGAATTTCACACAGATTGCTCATGGGCTCTTAACTTTTAAGTATTAAGGGCAAGTGAAGTAAATGTAATCTGCTTTTATATATATATTTTCAGCTTATTTAAGTCTTGATTTATTGATCTTTTTAAGGAATGCCACTAGGTTACAGTTTGGCTATTGCGAGGCAAGTACGGCAGCCTGGGCATTTTATATTTATTAATTATTAGCATCACTTAGTGGGCTGTGGTAGCCTAACGGAGAAGGTACTGGACTATGTTCTCTCTGCCAGGCTACCACTGTTGGGCCCTTGAGTAAGGCCCTTAACCCACAATTGCTTGGATTCTAAGACTGTAAAAAACTTGCAAGTCATTCTGGGTAAGAGCATCTGCTAAATGCTGGGAAAAGATGTGCTGCACCTTTGGTGATATTAGCACCGAAAAGCCACTACATGACAGAGGATTAAGTCATTGAGAAAAGAGAATGGTCTGGATGGTTGTGCAATTTCAGAAATGAAAGAGCTGTTAGCCATTTTTGGCGAGGACAAATTCTTCATCGCATAACTAATACAGTTAGGCACGGCAGAAAATGACTAATGTCTAATTTCAATTATTTTAACATCGTGAAATGATCTCAACACATTTGCTTAATCCAACTCATTTACAAATTGCTACTAGAAAGCCACTTAATCGCATTTCATTGTATTTTCTTGGAACTGTAGCTTGCAATCTTGTCAGCACTCACGCAATGCAACAGCTAAGCTGAAGAGTAGTACGAATATTAAAAGGTCTCACACACAGCAGCACAAAAAAGAATAGTATGCAGTTTTGCATTGGCATTCACCATATAAATGAGAAACCTTGACTTAGCTTATCGTTGCATACCTTAGATCAGGGCTTTGTTCTGAGCTCGTTCTTTTAAAGTGTGGAAATTGGGGCCGTGTCCTTACAAATATGAGGCGCAGTGCGATTTGCTACGTGGTTCCACCTGCCAGATCATATGGAGTCGCTTTGGCAGGGCGTTCAGCCAAACTTTTCCGAACGCGAGGTGACTGGTGCATTATACAAAGACCACATGCCAGGGGCAGCAGAATTTAAGTAGTGATTTTTGAGGCTCTTGTGTAGGGTTCCAAAATCCCAAGAACCAGGTACCCCCTTGCAAATAGACTTTAAATTCCACTGACGTGCCTATCTCCCGATCATGGGAGCATGTACGTCATGTTTCACGTCGTTTTGTTTTGATGCGCTCCGCTGGAGCATTAGCAGAAGATGGACGCCCAAAAAGTTAAATATGGGTGAAAAGTTGATCTGTTAGAAAGGAGGTTGCACCTCCAAAATGGACAACTTCAAAGATGCCAGCTTGATATTGAGCTTCATTTCTATGTACCGGGTTCATCCGACTGCTCTCCTTGCCTGAATTTGGCACATTCAGGTATCTGTAGTCCCCCCTTGCCTCACAAATGGTATGATCCAAGTAATGTGTTTGTGGCTCATAGGCTCTGCGTTAATGGAAGTCTGTCCGATGTTCTTCCTTCACAAGCTTGGGAATGATAGTAGTTTTATAGGGTTTGGCCTAGAACCCTTAGTTCTGCTGAAGGAAAATTTGACTGATTTAACAAATGCCCTTCTGGATGAACGGGCAAAACGTCCCACATACACAGTCCAAAGTCTTGTAGGTCTTCCCAGAACAGTGGAAGCTCTTACAGCTGCCCAAAGGGGGGATCCCTTGACTAAATTGTTCTCAGTCTTTGATCTATGACACGGTTTTTTGTATCCGTTTGTTTGAACCAGACAATTTAAACTGATAATAGCAAGTATATGTGGCTGTAGATGTGGATGTGTGTACCCTAGTAAATGACTGTTTAAAGGCTGCTGGTCGGACGGCCTCGAAGGCCAGACTTTACTGAAAACAGTCCATCACTTATCCACCGCAGGTCCATCATCCTGCTTTATTTCAGACCTGTGGGAAACATCGCATTAGGTTTCGCGTCTGTGGTTCGACTGGAGCAGAAGCCGGTTTTTACTGTTGTCCTAAATATATGTTTTAAAGCTAATGATGGTAGGATGCCCGGGCTGCACTCGGTGGTAGACAGGCAGTCATTACTTCATGACGCAGGAAATCCCCGTGAAGACCAGGACAATATGGCCGTGTTGATCATCTACTTAAAGCTTCTAAATCAGTTTACGTGCTGCTATGATTGGCAGGTCGTCTCTGTGCGATGCCCTTCGGCAGGTTGGGATTAGTCCTAAGGCTTTGTAGATGTTTGATGTTAGCTTGTATTACTGAAGAACTGGTTCATTTTGGAGCCATGTGCACAGCTGAGAAGCTTTAATCCCTGATGGTTGCTTTGCAGATCTTTGCGTCTACCTGTCTGATCTGTCCCTGCTTCTTCCTTTTTTCCGTTGCCCACTAAACCCTGCTGTCATCACAGTGCATGTCGTGTGCCAGACGTTTTAAGTACCCATTTAGGTCAGAGGGATCCACGGGTCTGCTTTGGGGCTTACCTAGTTTTAAACCCGGCTTTTACTTTGCTTATGTGTACTTTGGAATTACATCAGTTGTTTTTCTGTGGGACACCTATGGTTGGAAAAGATCCTTCACACTTTTGCGTTTGGGCTTCCACATGTGAGGTGCTGACATGACGGTGCGTTAGCACTAACTGGCACACGCTCATCACCCCACGGTGGCCTTCAACAGCTACATCATCGTCTCTGTCGCTAGGCAGCCAGCATTTTTGCCCGTCGTCAAGGCAGCAGACGTTTTGCAGTGACGTCGGAAGTCCTGCCGCGGTTCTGGATGGCGAGCGCAGGAAAAGCTTAGTTTGGGGTCATTTTCATGAACTGAGATGATGGCTATGAATTAGGATTTGAGTTGTTTTTGTTACGTTCTGCCCTTAACCTATGCTATATACTTTTGTCCCGCCGTCTGCACCCGTCTTCCCATCCGACTCTGTCCCCCGTGTTCAGGTTGACCTAATTTTCTGTCGCTCTGTGTAACATTCGTGACAAATCATGCAGCCCTGAGTCGTCCAGTCACCTGCCGGTTGTCACAGTAACCACCTCTCTGACGCTCTGTGTGTGTTCTTGTTGTTGCAGGGCTCCAGAGATCATCTTGGGCTTGCCCTTTTGTGAGGCCATAGACATGTGGTCACTAGGCTGCGTCATCGCTGAGCTGTTTCTCGGCTGGCCGCTGTACCCTGGCGCTCTGGAGTATGACCAGGTAACTCGTTAAGCTTACTTAAGGGCCACTTAGTATGCCGGGTCAGTGGCATCTGAGAGCTGCGTTGTTCAGGCGCTTTACTTAACGGTTTGAGTGAGATGACACCTGTTGGCTCCCTCAGTAGCAGAAGCCTGTGATTAAAGGGAACAGTTCATCCTAAAATACTAGGGACACTCCGAAATGAGCATTTGGAACCGAAACTGAACAAAATGAAACATTTGGCTGTAGTTTTGCCACTTTTTTCACTGTTTTATATATATATATATATATATATATATATATATATATATATATATATATATATAAATCCGTCTTTTAACTCAAGACGTTGCAGCCCTAAACAGCTCTTCTATTATTTAAGGGGAATCTGAAAATAAAAAAAAACCTAGGGCGACAGTGGCAAGGTAAAACGCCCTAACAGAAGAAAGGAAGAAACCTTGGGAGGACCAAGACTCAAAAAGGGACCCATACTTCTTGGGTGACTAGTCAAATAAGTCTGTAGTAATAGTTCAAAAAACAGAAACCAAGTAAATATTAACAGATAAATATTGTTTGTACAATAATAAATACAAAAATATAAGTGCACTCATTCCCTCTTGGTTGTGTGCAGCCAGCGAGGTGTGTTTATTTATGTTCATATTCCATCGTGGGCATTTATATTTTGGTTCTGCAGTGTTATTGTTAGCATCTGCTGGTCACTGATGCACCACAGTGTTTTGTGTTTCCTGGAGGGAGTGACATGTAGAACAGTTTAGGTTTGGGGTGCTGTTTACATGGTAGTAGACGTGCTGCCCTTTGCTCAAATTCATGGCATTCCTAATAATTTAGCCCATGTTGCTGTTAGATATTTTGACACCACCCTGACTTGAAGTGATGATGATAATAATAAGATTTAATTTATAAGCGCCTTTCAAAGCCACACTCATGGACACTTAACAATTCAACTTTCCTGTCGCAAGTTTCAAGCAATGTAGACGCGGAGTTTGGCGTCTACATGTACACGC
Source organism: Ancistrus triradiatus (assembly GCA_025084515.1). NCBI lineage: Eukaryota > Metazoa > Chordata > Actinopteri > Siluriformes > Loricariidae > Ancistrus > Ancistrus triradiatus. Next base: position 1,748 of record JAJAGP010004130.1, on the reverse strand, counting down.
CCTTATCCAGAGCGACTTACAATTGGTACAGTCTTACAATCCAAGTGGGTTAAGGGCCTTGCTCAAGGAGCCAACAGTGGCAGCTTGGCAGGGGTGGGATTTGAACCCTGGACCTTTTGATCCATAGTCCAGTACCTTAACCGCTAGGCTACCACAGTCCACAGTGTTGTATTGCATGACCTTTTGCAAAGTGCCTCTGTCAGAAAAACATGCCAGCATCGATAAAAGGACTTCAGTGACGTTTGATTCTGATGGATTGGCCAGTTTTTCAGCTGGAACTGGTTCTCGGTTCCCATCCCTGTCAGAGGTGAGATAATATTGATGCACTGAAAATAGGCCTGAAAACAGCACTTTTGGTTTTCGACCAATAGAGATGATATCGTTCTGGGTCAGAGAGCAGAGACAGATCCAGGTGGTGGACAAACCAAGCATGGGGAACAAAGAACTGAACTAACAAACTGAAAGAAAGTGGCTTCATACAAGGGGTTTAAATAGCAGAGGATGTTGAGACATCAGATTCCTAGTCTAGTATAACCACCACTTAATGTATCAACTCAAAGACTGCATAATGCTGTCTGCTTTCTGTTCTGAAATGGATGTTTGCTAGATTCATTTAAAGATGGCATGACCTCAATAATGGCTGCCAAGCAAATAGCTGAATAAATTCTCGCATAGTCCATGATGATATTAATTTGGTGATATTTAGCCTTTTATGGGTCCAAAACACTGTCAAACTGATACACAGCTGTATGTAAAAGTCATGGCAGTTCATGTTTACTCTGTCAAAGCTCTGTTTTATGAAGAGTGTGTGTTAAAACACTGATATTGTGCCAATTTCCAACAAAGAAACTGTCCCATCCCTGCAAAAAGCCGTGATGTCGCCTCTTACTGGAGTATTACAAAGCTGCCAGATCAGTTAAAGCCGCAATCAGGATTTGCTGAAACAGCGTCATGGCTGCCCCAGCCCAGGCTTTGAGTATCAGAGCACAGGGTAAACATGCCCTTTGTGTGTTATTGGGTGTGGACTTGTGGCGTCGCTGTGAATGGAAAGCTTGTTGCTATAGCAGGAAGACGTCAGTTAAGATTACCGATTGGACACATGCACTAAATGCAGTTATTTTAACAACCACGCTGTTTATTACTGCTGCATGTTTTTGTAGTTTTTCTGCTTTCTCCCGACTCCATATAATATAAAGATGGAGGTCAAGCATGGATGGCTGGCTTTGTTTGCTTTGGTTGTTGACTGGTTTTAGTTGTGTTGATCTTTACTGTACAAGCAAGTAGTGCTCGGCGATATGACCTCGAATCAGTATCATGATTAATTACACGTTTCAGGATTAAAGAACAATTTTTTTTGTTGTTTTTTGCTCTCATAGTTCATTGACGAGGCTTGTACTGTAAATATCCTCAAAGCTAGGAGTTTGTTCCTAATGAAAGACTGCATCTCTATGATTTTAACTAACTGAAGAAACACACAGGTGAAATATTTATGGGTATTTATTGAATATTACATCCAATTGAAATCCTTTGTGATTGGGTAGATTTTCTTGAATCTATATCATATTGTGTAGCGTTTGTAAACAGTGGGGAACGTATTGAGGTCATTAAAGAAATGATTAACAATTCTGAAAAAGACAATCGAATAATCGACATGGCAAGATTATGTCGGTTAATTGTTCTCGATGTCAGTTTCGATTAATTTTCGGGTTAATTGCCCAACCCTGTTCTTCACTCCCAGTCCTGTTGAT
>JAJAGP010004129.1:0-55970 GCA_025084515.1 Ancistrus triradiatus | reverse complement strand
TTGCTATTGACAAGCACACTTCTCCGGAACATGCCGGACGTTTTGGTGTTTGTCCCGTGTCGATATCTTGAAAACTGTAGGAGGAGATATGTACCGAACATTTGGTGGAATAATAATAAAAATAATAATAATAACTAGAAAGTGCAGTTCCTGCAGAAACTGCGAGTGTGTTGCGACGGTGCGTTACCCTGTGACGTGCATCAGGGACCGAGTATGTAGGTCTAAAGCTGACTGTAGTCATTGTAGTCACCTCAGGGTATGACATGTTACCTCAGATTGCACCTGGGACCAAGCCTGCCAAATTTCGTGGTCATAAATCAATAACTGACTGAGTCACGGTCATTGCCCTGCCGGGGTCCACAGGGGCCCCATGGGCATCACATGTTACCTCAGATTTCACCTGGGACCAAGCCTGCCAAAGTTTGTGGCCGTAGGTCGAAAACTGACTGAGTTGCGGTACTTGGCCCGCTATGGGCCCCAGTGCCCAACCAGGGTCCACAGGAGCCCCATGGGCATTACATGTCACCTCAGATTGCACCCGGGACCAAGCCTGCCAAATTTCGTGGCCGTAGGTCAAAAACTGACCAAGTCACTGTCATTGGCCTGCCAGGGGCCCCAGTGCCCAGCCAGGGTCTACAGGGGCCCCATGGCCATCACATGTCACCTCAAAATTTTGAAAAAGACAAATCAGAGTTGAGGCAATTATAATGGGGGTCAATGGGAGGAAAATCAATATCTTGTCCCGAACAAATCATCATAACTCGAAAAATAATTTGTTGAACGAGGAGATACTTTGAGGTTTTATTAAGAGGAAGTATCTCTACCATTTGAAGTTTAAATGGAGTTTCTAGATGAAAGTATAATGATTTTAGACACGTTTGTTCAGTGAAAAAGTGAATTAATAAAAATCCCTAAAATTTCAGTTTTAAGCGATTTTGGACCTGTCAAACAAATGGTCATAACTCCAAAAATATTTAACCCATCAATTATCTGAAAAGTTTGTGTGAGAGAGGACCCCTTGCTGATTGCTACGATATACAATGGTGTGGATTGACGAAAAAGCCTAAAAGTTATGAGAAGTTGAACACAAATGAAACTTTGGAAAAATATAGGAAGAACAATAATAAGAAGAACAAGAGTGTGTTGCTTGCGCAACACACTAATAATAATAATACGAAGAACAATTAGTCGCTTGCACGACACACTAATAATAAAAATAAAAATAATATTTGGAAGAACAATAGTGTGTTGCTTGCGCAACACACTAATAATAATAACTAGAAAGTGCAGTTCCTGCAGAAACTGCGAGTGTGTTGCGGCGGTGCATCCCTCTGCGATGTGCATCAGGGACCGAGTATGTAGGTCAAAAGCCGACTGTAGTCATTGTAGTCACCTCAGGGTGCACACGGGACCAAGCCTGCTGAACTTCAAAACGTTAGGACTAAAACTGACTGAGTTACATTCCATGACCTTCCAGAGGCCCCAGTGACCCATCAGGGACCACAAGGACAGCAAAAGCATGACATGTCACCTCAGATTGCACCCGGTATCAAGCCTGCTGAATTTTGTTGCTGTACATTGAAAATCAACTGAGGTATGGTCAATGACCTGCCAGGGGCCTCAGTCCCGATGTTGGGGCCTCATGGGCCCCAGGGGCATGATATGTTACCTCAGATTGCACGCGGGACCAAGCCTGGCAAATTTCGTGGCCATAGCTGAATAACTGACTGAGTTACCGTCATTGGCCCCGCTAAGGGCCCCAGTGCCCAGCGATGGTCCTCACAGGCCCCATGGGCATCACAGGTCACATCAGATTGCACCCGGGGCCAAGCCTGCCGAATTTTGTGGCCGTAGGTTGAAAACTGACTGAGATACGGTCATTGGCCTGCCAGGAGCCTCAGTGCCCTGCTGGGATCCACAGGTGCTCCATGGGCATCACACGTCACCTCAGATAGCACCCGGGACCAAGCCTGACAAATTTCGTGGTCATAAATCAATAACTGACTGAGTTACAGTCATTTTCCCACCAGGGGCCCCAGTGCCCTGCTGGGGTCCACAGGGGCCCCATGGACATCACATGTCATCTCAGATTGCCGGACGTTTAGGTGTTTGTCCTGTGTCGATATCTCGAAAAGTGTAGGAGGAGATACGAACCGAAAATCAGGTGGAATAATAATAATAATAATAACAATAATTATAATAATAATAATAATAATAATAATAATAATAATAATAATAAAAATAATCATAATACGAAGAACAATTAGTGTGTTGCGCAAGCACACTAATAATAATAATTCGAAGAACAATACAATTACATTTGATTTCACTACTATTTTAATGATAAGATCAGCTGAATTAATCAAAAAGGCATTTTATAACAGAATCACTGTTAGAGTTTCATATTCTAAAGATGTGAGGGTGTGTACATGTACACAGTAATATCATAGGGTCAAAACTTGCTATTTGAACTCCTGGTGTCAGCTATATAACATATGGGGTATTTTAATCCCTCAACCTCCTATCCGAGCCACTAACCTGCCATAATGAATGATGAACTGGAAAATACTAGAAGTAGATGGTGTTTCAAATTGCTTCTTACCGCTACCCACCACTTTCATTTTATTGAGGTGATCATTACAACATAATAGTTCTTTATATTAGATTGTAACCTTTGGTGCTAGATGAAACTCTGCTGTAAGACAGTTGAGAACATGCACACACACTACTTGTAATGAAAGAGCCCCTGGTTGTTAGAGAGGTTAGAGAGCCCAATATGAAGAAAACAGGCAGGCACGAGGACCACTCAGAAAGTATCGCCATGACAATATTATGCTGATGTCAATAATGAAGGAAGAGTTTTGAATACTCAGGAACATTATTACCAATAGGGTTTTTCACATAGGAAATAATAGAAATAAGGCTCTTGTTATCCAAATATTTATTATCTGAAGGGACTTTCATAAGTGGTAGCATTCATTACATAACTACCGCAGTATATGACATGGGTTGTTATGCTGTGAAGTAAAAGCTTTTTATGGCTAATGTGTCCATAATTAGTCCGTGACTGACTTACCTCATCAGAAATCTGGCCTCCAAATGTCACCCAGGTGCCTAGAGAAGGAAAAGCAACCATAACTCCTGACTGAAGGACACAAGAAACTTAATTGATATTCTCCACACTGTAAGATCTATCTCCAGGAGCATCATTTTCAAGAAGTGTAAGTGACTCTGTACTCTTGAATTTTCATACATCATGTTAGCCCATGACTTATGTGAAGTGTCGCTAATTAATTAATGGATTTAGGTGTGCCACCGATCCTTCTGCTGAGATTATGAATAATGGTTTGTTTAGTATGAGAAAGGCCAGCTCTCAGATGGGGACAGAAATGCATGTTTAAAATTCATCTCAGCACCCTACAGTATCCGTAGGAAGAGAGTGGTACATGCTGGGAAAGTTAGTTAGAAAGTCAGATGATATGGATCAGAGAGAGATGGCACCCTGAGTCCACACTGCACATCAAATACATTATATCTCTAGAAGATCCTATTAATATTCTGTTTAAATGTGGAAATTCTTCTTGACCTTGGTATATAGTAATTCATACTTTTATATTACCTTTAAATAACTGTTATTACAGTGATGATATTTGTGAAGTTACAAACTATTATTATGCAGTATTGCAAGTGGAACAGCACGGTGGCACAAGGGTTAGAGCTGCTGCCTCACAGCTCCACAGATTCCAATTTCAGTCCCTGGAACTCCGCCTGTGTGCATATCTAAAGACATGCATTAATTAGCCATTAACTAATTAATATACATGCATTGTTTGCTTTAATTAACCATTTGCTAATTGCCAGAGTTGCGTTTTTTGGCCTCATCTTTTGCAGTAGTGTGTGTTTTTAGAACTTTATACAGCCTTTCCCCACATCCTTTTTTTTCTGAGACTTAGCTTTTTGTGATGTTTTGTATTAACTTTCCATCGACATTTTAATCAAAAATTGCATTGGACCATCGGCTGCAGCTTACCATCGGCTGAACCATATCTTCAATCGGCACCCCACAACACCACTCGAAATTAAGTGCTGTTAATTTTATTATTTAATTAAGTGTATTAACATGGCTTCTGCTGCGCTTATTCCCTGGGCTGAGTGTGGCATGTTCAGCTATTGTTCCTCCATCATTAATTTAAATTAAATTTGTGATAGGTGTAGTCTGACAGAGAAGATTGTAGTTTTAGAGGCGCGCATCCAGACATTAGAGAAGGCTAGCTCAGCTTCTAGCTTAGCAGATCTGGATGCCACAGGTGTAGTTAGTGCCCCTGCCCCGGCAGTGCCCTCGCAGCAGGGCAAGTGGCTGACGGTTTGGCGATGTAGTCGTAAGGCTAGCCCATGAGAGCACCACTCTTTACCTGTTCATGTGTCCAACAGGTTTACCCTCCTCAGTAATTCACCCACTGAGCAGTCTGTTGAAAGTGCTCTGGTCATATGTGACTCTATTTTACAACACGTGAAACTAACTACACCTTTAGGGACACCAGCAGCTAGAGTTACATGTATCCCGGGAGCCAGAGTGCTGGACATTGTAATGAGTCTTAGTGAACTCGGGAGCTGTAGATTCTCTAGGATAGTCGTTCATGTAGGGGCTAATGATATACGCCTTCGCCAGTCAGAGGTTACTAAGGTTAATTTTGTAGAGTGGCAAAGGCGATGTCCGATGCAGTAGTGTGCTCTGGCCCCATCCCACTGCGGCGAGGTGACCAAGCTTACAGCAGGTTATGGTCGCTGAACTGCTGGCTGTCCAAGTGGTGCTCTGAAAACAACGTGGGCTAGATAGACAATTGGACAACCTTTGAGGGCAAGTCTGGCTTTTCAGGATGGGACTGTGTCCCTCCCACTCTGGAGGGTGCTGCTCTCATCTCCTGCAACATTGCCCATAGTCTTATGGCCCGATTGGTTAGGGGCTGACTATCCAGAGCAGGGGTCAAGCAGCAGACAGTCAGTGTGTCTGTTACCCGCATCTCTCCTAAACGTAAACGCACTCAAAATGTCTGTTTTCATGAGTCAAGTTAAGTCAAGTCAGATTTATTTATATAGCGCTTTTTACAATGGAGCATTGTCTCAAAGCAACTTTACAAGTTTAGATTATCTCCTAATAACTACGTCCAATCCCAAATTGAGCAAGCCTAGGGCGACAGTGGCAAGGAAAAACTCCCTGCCAATGACCTCATTAGTATAAACAAAGATAGCTCCCATTGAAATAACAACCTTAGACTAAAGCTAGGATTACTTAAAATTATGTCACTTACAAACAAAGAAGTGATTGAAAATGAAATTATCACTGATAAACGCTTACATGCTCTATGTCGTACTGAAACTTGGATTAGACCAGATTGAAGATACAGGTTGTTGGTATACCTGCTGGGCATCGCTGCCTGACGCACCTCCACCAGTGCACTCTACGCAATTATGCTCCCCTATACACCTATGGGCAGGAACAGGTCGTCAGCTGGGGACCACCAGTCACCGATGTTTCGCTCCTTTAACCCCAGTACATCTCTTAGTGGTGGAGCGATGGCAGGTATCTCTACCTGCCACCCCCTGCTGATGCCCTAGATGTTCTGCCCCCACCCTCTATCTGTTAACAGTTAGCTTTACCAGCAAGATGGTCTTGTATAGCATTGACCATAAGTCTGGCCGGCGCGATGTTTCCACTATCTCTCTGGGAAACTGGAGCTGCCTCCCCAGGTCAACTCTCATGATCCACTCACCACCGGGTGAGAGGAGTCTTGGTGTTGCTCTCCGGAGGGAGGGTTTGGGGTTCTCCCCAGCTCTTGCAAAGGCGATGGGCGGTCTCGCCAGATCCGGAAGTTCGCTGTTGGCCTGTTGCCTGCATGCCTCTGCCACCTCTGCCAGCTTTTTCAGCACCAGGTCATGCCGCCACCTGTAGCGGCCTTGAGATAGTGCGGTCTTGCAGCCTGATAGGATATGCTGGAGGCCTGCTTTGATGGTGTTGCACAGGGGGCAGCTTTCCTCCACGCCAAACCATCAGTGGAGGTTTCGGGGACAAGGCAGGGTGTCATTGGTGGACTTGATAAGGAAGCTGAGTCTGGCCTGGGGGGTCTTCCACAGGTCAGCCCATGACATGGGCCTTTCTGTGACGCCTTCCCAGGTCATCCAGCCTCCTTGACGGCTTTGACACACTGCTTTGACACGTAGCCGGTCTTGCTTCGTCCTGGCCACTTCTGCCACCACCATGGCTCTTCTTTGTTCCTTGGAGGCCTTGGACCAAAAGAGGGGTGCCTCACCGCTGCCCAACCCTGCTTGACCCTCCTGGACTCGTCCAATGACCTCCTGGTGTTTCAACCTACTGATGGCCATGTCAACCTCCTCCTGGGCTTTCCACTTCCTCCCTGTTCGCACTTGGGAGCCAGCTGCTCTCACTAGCTGGTCAGTGGAATCCCTTAGCTCCAGCACCAGTCAGGCCTTTTCCTGCCTGTATCCCTGGCTGATAGATTGGAGGGGCAGTTGCAGCATGTTCCTTCCGAATAGAACCACGTTCGAAAGTCATCTCGGCAGTCCCAGCCACTTCTTGATATACAGGTTTGCTAACCTGTCCATCTTATCTGCCACTGATGAGGGAACTTCACACATTTTCAGCGGCCACATTACCCTTGGATACAGTATGAATTGGTATGTCCATACTTTGTACTTGCCAGGGAGCTGGCTCTCGCTGATTCTTGCCAAGCCATCGGCAAGCTGCTTTCTCACTGCATCCCCCATCTGCTTGTCGGAGAGGTCTGCTGTGTAGGTCCGCCCGAGGCTACGGACAGGTCGACTAGCCAGCAATGGGATCTCCTCGCCCCCCGCAACAAAGATGGTACGGTCGTTCCTGACCTTTTTCCTTAGGGACAGGCTACGTGACTTTGCAGGTTTGATTTTCATTCTTGCCCAGCCCACAAGCTCGTCGATCCGCTTCAGCAGTCTCGTCGTGCATGCTGCCGTCTGGAGGATGGTGGTGACGTCGTCCATATAGCCTCTCACTGGTGGCAGCCTTTGTCCAGATGGTAATTTCTCCCCTCCCGCCATCCTCCTTGCCCCTATTAAGATGACTTTAAAGGCTGTAATGAACAGGATGGGGGAGATTGAGCATCCCATGGCAATACCAACTTCCTGTCGTTGCCAGCTTGTGGTGAAATCTTGATGGGTACAGCACATCTGAAGGTCTGCGAAGTAGCTTGACACCAGGGCGCGAATGCAGATGGGGATATAGAAGAATTCCAGGGCAAAATCGATGAGTTGGTGGGGAACTGACCCGTATGCATTGGCGAGGTCTAGCCAGACTACATGCAGGTCACTTTCCCCTCTTTTTGCTCGCTGGATCTGCTCCCATATTACTGCCGAGTGTTCCACGCACCCTGGGAAGCCTGGCAGCTGGTGTCGATGTACCTGTTGTTTGTATGATAGCTGGTCAACCTCTTGGCAAGGATAGCAAAGAAGATCTTGCCTTCGACGTTCAGGAGCGCAATACTTCTGAACTGACCAATAGTGGTGGAGTTCGCCTCCTTCGGGATGAAAACAGTGGCTGCTCTTTGCCACTCTGACGGGATGACTTGGTTCTTCCAGGCCACTCTCAGGAGCTTCCATAAGTGTTTCAGGACCCCTGGGCAGTACTTGTACAACTTATAGGGTATCCCGTTGGGGCCTGGGGCTGAGGCTGCTCTTGTTTTCCGAACAACCTCTGCTGTCTCACTGAGCTTGGACAGAGCAGTGTCGAAGAGGTGAGATGGGGGGGGGGGGCTGGGCGAGGAACATGCCCTGGCGGTCCTAGCGGGGTTTGTCTCGCTGGGTCACTGTAGAGCTCCTTGAGATAGTTCTCAAGCTCTGACTGACTGATTTCCAGCTTCCCACTCCTCTTATCCTCGAGCAGCCATCTTGCATGCTGGTAGGGGTTCCTGAAGAAGCTGCTTCTCTCCTTCTCCTTCTGCCTTCTGCGCCTGCGGATGCGCTCTGCCCTCCGCAGGCTGTCAATGCTCTTTTTCACCTCCTCCCACAGAGGCTTCAGGCCCTCCTTCTCCTCTGAGCTCGCCTTCCTCCACTGCTTTCGAAGGTGACGCCACCTCTTCACCAGTGCTTCGATCTCCGTCTCCCTCCTCCCCTTTTGCTTTGGGCCAGTGCTCTGCTTCGCTGCCAGTGTCCCAAACCTGCCTCTGTATTCCTCATACAGTCTGTCCCCAATGCTGTTCAGCTTAGTCTCCACCTGTCCACATAAAGAGTGTTCCAGGATAGCGCTGAGGTCCTTGTCCAGCTGCTGCCACACTGCTGTCTCGTTCGCTTTTGGCCATTTGACTGGTTGTCTCCACCCTGGAACTTTCCTTTCCCTCCTCAGTCCTGGTTCTTGGGTGTCTGGATGTAATGGTGTTCTGGGGTCAGTTGGTGTTCTGGGGATGTTATCAGCGTCACCTTCTGACAAATCAGGGTCCACCAGGGTCCCTCCTACCTCTGCCACCTGCCTTCCCTCCACAACGTTGGATCCCTCAGCTCTGTGGTTTGCGACCTGGCTCTGGGTTCCTCTTGTCTGCCTGCTGCTGCAGCGCAATGTTGCTTTTGGGCTCCCTCCTCGCACCTCCTCCTTCCCTGGTGAATCCTTAGCCCTCTGAAGGTGGTCACCTTTTCCCATCCACACCTGTATCTTCAGATAAATATTTAGCCTTAAATGAAGCCTCACCTCCTGGATACAGTCATGCTCATCGCCCTCGTCCTAATGGTCATGGGGGAGGCGTAGCCACAATTTTTGACAAAGAGCTAGATGTTACAGCTAAATCCCATTACAAGGTTAATTCCTTTGAAATACTGATTCTTAATGTGACTGATCCATCGTTATGGAGGTCAAAGCCACACTCTTTCCAGCTTATCAGTATTTACCGCCCTCCAGGTCCTTATTCAGAATTTCTTCAGGAATTTGCTAACTTTCTTTCCTGTTTAGTACTTTAAACAGGTAAGGCTTTAATTGTAGGTGATTTTAATAATCACTTTCACAATGAGCAGGATCCACTTAAAATTACTTTCAAGTCCATCTTAGGATCCATGAGTATCACTGCAACCCTCTTCCCCCACTCTTGACACACTGATAGCAACACCGCAGCAGAAATGCTCTCCCGACTTTTATCTTTGGGGTCATCTGAAGGCAATTGTCTATGCTCTGAAGATACATTATGTGCAGCATCTGAAACAACGGATACTGGAAGCCTATGCTAGCATTCTTTTGTGCTGTTGCTATCAATGTGTCAAGAGTGGGAGAAGAGGGTAGCATTGACAATCCAACACAATGGGCAGCACTTTGAACACATTTTATAAATGGTCATAAACTTGTAAATAACTCATGAAAGAATAAAGTTCTGTTAAAACCAAGCACACCATTGTTTTTCTTGTGAAATTGTCAATAAGTTTGATGTGTTACATGACCCTCTTCCCATTGGAAATAATAAAGTTGGATCCAAAATGGCCAACTTCAAAATGACTGCCATGGTCAACACCCATCTTGAAAAGTTTTACCCCTCCCATATACTAATGTGCCACAAACAGAAAGTTGATATCACCAACCATTCCCATTTTATTTAGGTATAGATTATCTCCTAATATCTACGTCCAATCCCAAATTGAGCAAGCCTAGGGTGACAGTGGGAAGGAAAATCTCCCTAAGTGTTATGAGGAAGAAACCTAGGGAGGACCAAGACTCAAAAAGGAACCCAACCTCCTTGGGCGGCGTAAATGTTAAATCTAAGAATGAAACTGATAAGTAATGTAGTCATAGTTCAAATATAATTTCAAATATGCACATCGGCATTAAGAAGTCCTATACACAGAGTCACTGTAGGATCTTGAGTCTAAGCAGGAAAGTTGTTGGCGGCACTTTGTACCCAGATAACCGGAGGAAGGAGAGAGTTACTGCCCTCTGGTGTGGCCCGGTATGGTATGGTATGGTGGGGCTGGAGCTGATGATGGAAGCAGCTTGAGTGAAGCTGAAGCGAATGAACATCATGTGTGGGTCAGGAACTGGTACCAGTACACAGCTCGGAGGGAAAACAGAAAATGTAATTAGTTATTGAGTAAGAGCACAGTGTCTATTAACAATCACAGATGCCATGTGTAGCATGAGACCCCGGCTGCATTAGCTATAGCAGCATAGCTAGAAAGAGGAAAACTGGTAGGTAACACACCCAAGAGGGATCACATGAGACATCGGCAACAGAAGACAGCAACCCAACGTCTCCGATCACCATAAGACTCTTTGACTATGAATCCTCAGCTCTGCCCTTAGTCTAATTCAAGGATGCACAAGTCCAGATCAAGAGGACCGAAGCCCAGTTCAGCCAGACCACCCACCCAACACTCCCAGCTAACAGACTAGGCAGGCAGGTCTAGACTCCGGCCCTGTGATTCAAGACATGCATCCCAATCTAAACCTAGCCTGTGCAAATAAGTATGTCTTTAGCCTAGACTTAAAATTTTGGAGAGTGTCTGAGTCTCGAACTAAAGTGGGAAGTTTATTCCATAGCTGGGGGGCCATGTATGAGAAAGCCCTTCCCCTGCTGTGACTTTTTTAATTCTAGGAACTAAAAGAAGTCCTGCACCCTGCGAACGACGTAGACGTGCGGGATTGTAAGACTCTAAGAGTCTTCAAAGGAGAGATCTGAATCAAATATGACATAAGTTTATTACAGACGGACTGGGCAATATTGAACAGCCATCTAGATTTAGGATAGATGTAGCCAACCTGTCTCTCACAGCCTTAGTTCCCACTAATAGGACCTCAGTTTCATCTGAGTTGAGTAAGAGAAAATTAAATGACATCCAATCTTTTATTTCCTTTACAAAGTCCTCAATTTTGTTTATTGTAGGGCCGTCATTAGGTTTGGCTGATGCAGTGGGGCCAAAAAGTATTTAGTCAGTCACTGATTGTGCAAGTTCTTCGACTTAGAAAGATGAGAGAGGTCTGTAATTGTCATCATAGGTACACTTCAACTATGAGAGACAAAATGAGAAAAGAAATCCAGGAAATCACATTGTAGGATTATTAAAGAATTTAATTGTAAATTATGGTGGAAAATAAGTATTTGGTCAATAAATTTCGTTGAACTCAATACTTTGTAACATAATCTTTATTGGCAAAGACAGAGGTCAAATGTTTCCTGTAAGTCTTCACCAGGTTTGCACAAAAACTGTAGCTGGTATTTTGGCCCATTCCTCCATGCAGATCTCCTATAGAGCAGTGATGTTTAGGGCCAACACGGACTTTCAACTCCCTCCACAAATATTCTATGGGGCTGAGGTCTGGAGACTGGCTAGGCCACTCCAGGACCTTGAAATGCTTTTTACGGAGCCACTCCTTTGTTGCCCAAGCAGTGTGTTTGGGATCATTGTCATGCAGGAAGACCCAGGAAGGTTCCTTCTTCAGTGCTCTCACTGATGGAAAAAGGTTTTGGCTTAAAACCTCACGATACATGGCCCCGTTCATTCTTCCCTTAACACGGATCAATCGTCCTGTCCCCTATGCAGAAAAACAGCCCCAAAGCATGAGGTTTTCACACCCATGCTTCACAGTAGGTATGGCGCAACTCAACATTCTTCTTCCTCTAAACACGGCGAGATGAGTTTTTACCAAAAAGTTCTATTTTAGTTTCATCTGACCACATGATATTCTCCCAATCCTCTTCTGGATCATCTATATGCTCTCTGGCAAACTTCAGACAGGGCTGGACATGTACTGGCTTAAGCAGGGGGACATGCCTGGCACGGCAGGATCCGAGTCCCTAACAGCGTAGTGTGTTACTGATGGTAGCCTTTTTGCTTTGGTCCCAGCTCTCTCCAGGTCATTCATCAGGTCCCTCCATGTAGTTCTGGGATTTTTGCTCCTTGTTCTCATGATTATTTTGACCCCACAGGATGAGATCTTGCCCCAGATCGAGGGAAATTATCAATGGTCTTGTATGTCTTACAATTGCTTCCACAGTTGATTTATTCACACCAACCTGCTTGCCTATTGTAGATTCACTCTTCCCAGCTTGCTGCAGGTCTACAATTTTTTTACTGGTGTTCTTAGAAAGCTATTTGGTCTTGGCCATGGTTTAGTTTGGAGTCTGACTGTTTGAGGCTGTGGTCAGGTTTCTATTATACAGATAATGAGGTCAAACAAGTGCCATTAATACAGGTAATGAGTAGAGGACAGAAGAGCTTCTTAAAGAAGAAGTTACATGTCACGCTTCACGGCATTATGGACCGCCTGGTCCTTCTCGCGGACCTATCCGGAAACCCCACCGATCCTGGACTAATTATTGAACTCACCTCTGGGGCTTCCTTTATAAGCGTGTCCACGAGAGACAGTACTTGCGGTTTATTCTGCCTGTTACGGTTGCCAGTAACATCTGCGTGTTTTCCACGGTCCCATTTATCTCTCCGTCTGTCCGTTATGGTTATTGGTTCCGTCCGTTACCTCCGTGTTTATCCGCAGCAGTCCGGTGTCTTCGTTCCTTGTATTTAGTCAGGTATTGCTTATTTTGTTACTTCCCCGTATATGTTTGTTATCACACCTGTTTTCCGGCTTCGGCTTAGTTTGTGTTCCTACCTGTTTACAGTCCCTGCCTGTTTTCGTTCCCTGCCCGTTTTTCGGCTTCGGCCTAGTTTGTGTTTACACTTGTTTTCGGTTTACACCTGTTTTGGTTTTGTACCCGTTTTTGGCTCAGCCTGTTTTCTGTTTGCTGTGTTTCCTTTTGTTGATATAATATTAATAAAACATCTTTTACTAGAACCTGCGTGCATCCTGCCCGTCCGTTCCGCCTCCAGCGTTACATTTCAGGTCTGTAAGAACCAGAAATCTTGCTTGTTTGTGGGTGACCAAACACTTATTTTCCACCATGACTTACAATTAAATTCTTTAAAAATCCTACAATGTGACTTCCTGGATTTTTTTTCTTATTTTGTCTCTCAGAGTTGAAGTGTACCTGTGATGAAAATTACAGACCTCTCTCATCTTTCTAAGTCTGAGAACTTGCACAATTAGTGACTGGCTAAATAATTTTTTGCCCCACTCTATGTACAGCTGTGTATCTTCTTCATAGCAGTGGAAATTAATGCCATGTTTACAAATAATTGAGCCTAGTGGAAGCATGTACAGAGAGAATAAAAGTGGGCCAAGTACTGACCCCTGAGGCACGCCATACATCACTTTTGAGAGCTTAGAGCGTAGATTACTTACATGAACAAACTGGTACCGGTCGGTCAAGTAGGATTTAAACCAAGAAAGTGACAATCCCTTAATACCCACAGTATTTTCTAGTCTGTTTAGTAAAACATCGTGATCTATAGTGTCAAATGCTGCACTTAAATCTAACAGAACAAGAAATGAAACATCCATTATCTGAAGACATTAATAAATCATTTAGTTCCCTAATTAATGTTGTTTCAGTACTATGATGGGGCCTAAAGGCAGACTGAAATGTTTCATAAATACCATTCCTGTGGAGGTACCTACAGAGCTGCTGACAGATGGCTTTTTCTAATATTTTGGAGAGAAACGGTAGGTTTGAAATTGGTCAATAATTAGATATCACACAAGGGTTGAGTGGCTTTTTTAATCAGTGGTTTTATAATGGCACACTTAAAGGGTTTGAGCACATAACCAAAGGTAAGGGATGAATTTAAAATAACTAACAGTGGCTCTATAATACTAGTTATCAGTTCTTTGAGTAAACGTGTAGGAATTGGATGTAATAAACACATTGATGACTTAGATAGCTGATTAGTGCAGATAGTACAGTATTAGTAATTGGGGTAGAAGATTCTAGTTTTGATTTACAGCTAATTAAACAGATGTCTTCACTAGTGCTGCATTTGGAAGGTTGCTGAATAGTTTGGTGATGAGCATCGAGGTTTATGCCTAATGTTTTCTATCTTATCTGTAAAGAAAGTCATGAAATCATGTTAACATTACACAACATTAGAATCACTTTCTGTAGGGTTTTCTGTTAATTTGGAGACTGTATTAAAGAGAAATCTTGGATTGTTCTTATTTTTCTCTATGATTGAGGAAAAATATGCAGCTTTAGCTTTAGTGAGGGCATGCTTATACTCTGCCATACTGTCTCTCCAAGCAATCTTAAGTGCCTCCAATTTACCATGTCGCCACTTGCGCTCTAGGCACCGCGTTGTTTGCTTTACGGTACGGGTGTTGTCATTATACCATGGTGCTAGCCTTTTTTCTCTAATGCGTTTGACTCTAGAAGGACCAATCATATCTAGGGTTGAGCGAAAACACATTCTAATTTGTCATTTCCACACTCAAGATGATCGGGCTCCGTAAGTGTATTAAATTTCAAGTCTAGTAGGTTTTTAATAAATGCAGCTGGAGTAGCAGATGTGATAGTGCGTTTTGTGTGACAACGAGGCAGAAGGATTTTATTTATTAGAGATAGCTCAAATACTAGAAGATAGTGATCTGAAATCATATAATTTTGCGGGAAAACATCAAGGTTATCTATATTAATACCAAATGTTAATATTAGAGCTAAAGTACGATTACAACGGTGGGTTGGTCCCATCACATTCTGAGTGATACACATGGATTCTAATATGGACTCAAAAGCAATTTTAAGTGGATCCTGCTCATTGTCAAAGTGAATATTAATATCACCTACAATTAAAGCCTTATCTGTTGATAGTACTAAGCAGGAAAGAAAGTTAGGAAATTCCTGAAGAAATTCTGAATAAAGACCTGGAGGGCGGTAAATGGTGATAAGCTGAAAAGAGTATGGTTTTGACTTCCATAATGATGGACCTGTCACATTAAGAATCAGTATTTTAAACGAATTAGCCTTGTAATGGGATTTACCTGTAACTCCTAGCTCTTTGTCAAAAATTGTGGCTTCACCTCCCCCCCGACCATTAGGACGAGGGCGATGAGCATGACTGTATCCAGGAGGTGAGGCTTCATTTAAGGTTAAATATTCATCCGGTTTCATCCAAGTTTCAGTAATACAGAGTTTATCAGTGTTTATCAGTGATCATTTCATTCACAATCATTGCTTTGTTAGTAAGTGATCTAATGTTAAGTAATCCTAGCTTTAGTCTAAGGTTGTTATTTCAGTGGGAGCTATCTGTGTTTATACTAATGAGGTTATTAAAACAGACTTTTTGAGAGTGTTTACATATAGGACAGATGCGGGTAACAGACACAGTTTCAGTAACTTGAGTTCTGGGTGATGGTGCATGACTACCAGCACACAGTTGGTTAAGCCTGTCTGTCTGCTACCTGACCCCTGCTTTGGATTGTCAGCCCCTAACCAATCCAGCCATAAGACTATGGGCAATGTTCCAGGAGACGAGAGCAGCACCCTCCCGAGTGGGATGGACACCGTCCCATCCTAAAAGGCCAGGCTTACCCTCAAAGGTTGTCCAATTGTCTATAAAGCCCAAGTTGTTTTCTGAGCACCACTTGGACAGCCAGCAGTTCAGCGACCATAACCTGCTGTAAGCTTGGTCACCTCGCCGCATTGGGATGGGGCCAGAGCACACTACTGCATCGGACATCGTCTTCGCCACTCTAACCACCTCTACAAAATTAGCCTTAGTAACCTCTGACTGGTGAAGGCGTATATCATTAGCCCCTACATGAATAACTATCTTAGAGAATCTACAGCTCTTGAGTTCACTAAGACTTGTTACAATGTCCGGCACTCTGGCTCCCGGGATACATGTAACTCTAGCTGCTGGTGTCCCTAAAGGGGTATCTAGTTTCACGTGTAAAATAGTCACCTATGACCAGAGCTCTTTCAACAGGCTGCTCAGTGGGTACATCACTGAGGAGAGTAAACCTGTTGGACACGTGAACAGGTAAAGAGTGGTGCTCTCGTGGGCTAGACTTACGACTACGTCTCCGAACCGTCAGCCACTGCCGGAGCGGGGGCACTAACTACACCTGCGGCATCCAGATCTGCTAAGCTAGAAGCCTAGCTAGCCTTCTCTAATGTCTGGATGTCCACCTCTAAAACTACAAAACTATCTTCTCCATCGGACTAGCTACAAGTTACAAAATTAAAACTAATGACGGAGGAAGAATAGCTGAACATGCCACACTCGGCACAGGGAACAAGTGCAGCAGAAGCCATGTTAATACAATGAATTAAATACTATATTAAAGACACTTAACTTCAAGTGGTGTTGTGGGGTGCCGATTGAAGATATGGTTCAGCCGATAGTAAGCTGCAGCTGATGGTCCAATGTAATTCTTGATTAAAGCATCAGTGGAAAGACAAAAAACTAATCACAATCACATCACAAAAAACTAATTCTCTCAGGAAAAAAAGGAGGTGGGAAAAGGCTGTAAAAGGTTATAGAAACACACACTACTGCAAAAGATGAGGCCGAAACGACACAACTCTGGTAATTAGCTAATGGCTAATTACTGTAAACACACGCTGGTATACCTGTAAAGTTACTAAATAACGATTATCGGCGAAAAATATAATCTGCCTTTAGTAGAAGGAAATTATTAAGATGTTGTAAAAAGTACTATAAATACGATACAAATACAATCGGGAAGTAAAATAGTTAAAAAGAAAAAAACTGCTAACAGCTACAAAACACCGTGCGCCCTGGGCACTATTGAGTCTGTATTGCCAGATCCTCACAATCCTCGCGTCAGTGGTCAGCGTTCTCTCTCCACATTAATACAATACATTAATATCTTTATTTTTTCTTTAATCAAAATTTATTTTAAATTTAATCAAAATTTATTCTTTATTCTGATTCTACATATCAATGCATTTACAATTATATCAAAGAATAAATTTACTAAAACCAATTGTTAAATAGAACAGAAATTGGAAGAGGGGAAATATGCTCTGACTTGATAACTTGCAATTTGTTCAAGCACTAAGTAAGATTTACATTTACATTACATTTACAGCATTTAGCAGACGCTTTTATCCAGAGCGACTTACAATTGCTACAGGTTTACAATCCAAGCAATTGTGGGTTAAGGGCCTTGCTCAAGGAGCCAACTGTGGCAGCTTGGCAGAGGTGGGATTTGAACCCTGGACCTTGTGGTCCGTAGTCCAGTACCTTACCCACTAGGCTACCACAGTCCCACATTTTTCATTTTCTGTATATCATCTGCAAATTGATGTAGATGACTAACATTACACAAAGTGCTTTCAATGTGAGTTTTGAAGCATGCATTCTTTTTAGTGATCCATCATCTTGCTACCCTAGCCTTGCTCTCATGAATTGCTCCCAAGGGTGCTCTCCAAAGTGAAGATCAGGGCAAGCAAACACACGTACACTGATTGTTAATACTGTTAATGATTAATAATGTAGATGGCACGGTGCGACAGCAGATGACAGCAAAGTCATCTTTTCAGTGCTCGTGGTTTGACAGGAAGAGTAGGCACACTCTAAGCTCCCATCTTTAAATCTACTGCCAGAAGTGGTAGCTACGTCTGAACGTATTTTAAATAACTACCACAGTTTGATTCAGATACTCCGCTGAATTTTGAACAGACACAGAAGTGCTTGAGTTAACCGTGCTTAGTACACATTATGCACTTGAAAACAGGTAGATTGTGAATCAGTCTCAGGGATCTGGCAGCATTTATTTTGTTTACATTACAATTCACATTTACAGGATTTAGCAGATGCCCTTATACAGATTGACTTGAGAACAGTTTTGTATTCTTCTTAGTATACATGACCTCATACTAGTACAAATAGCCAACAACCCAAAAATTATATCTAACTATAACCCTGTTAGGAGTTGATGAAGGTACAAAACACAAACTCTCACAGAGGAGAGGAACAATAAAATGAGATTTAGTTATTTGTATAACTCACACCAGCCGCTAGATTGCTCAGACAGGGTATTTCTAGTGTAGATCCCAAGCCCGGATAAATGGTGAGGGTTTCGTCAGGAAGGGCATCCGGTGTAAAACATTCGCCACTGGTACCAAACAGTGTACCAGCGGAAATTGGACTACTGTTTGCCGAAGACGAAGAGGAGGGAAGCATGTGAGGAGACAGAGAGAAATCAGCAGGGGCAAGAATTTAGCACTGAGGGTAGCAACCCTAAATGTAGGGACGATGACAGGGAAAGGTAGAGAGCTGGCTGATATGATGCAGAGGAGAAAGGTCGATGTTTTGTGTGTGCAGGAGACAAAGTGGAAGGTTAGCAAGGCTCGATGCATTGGTGCAGGGTTTAAACTGTTCTACCATGGTGTGGATAGGAAGAGAAATGGAGTTGGGGTGGTCCTGAAGGAGGACCAAAAAGTCGTTGAGGTGAAAAGGGTGTCAGATAGGATAATGTGTCTGAAGCTGGAAATTGAGGGTGTAATGGTGAATGTTGTTAGTGGCTATGCACCACAAGTTGGCTGTGAATTAGAGGAGAAAGAGAGATTCTGGGGGGAGTTAGATGAAGTGGTTGAGAGCATTCCCAGGGAGGGAGAGACTGGTGATTGATTGCAGATTTCAATGGTCATGTTTTGGTGAAGGTAATAAAGGAGATGAGGAAAGTGATGAGCAAGTGTTGGTGTTAAGGATAAGGAAGCCCGAAGGACAGATGGTGGTGGATTTTGCAAAGAGGATGGAAATGGCTGTGGTTAACACATATTTCCAAAGAAGGAGGAGCATAGGAATGACCTATAAGAGTGGAGGGATGAGCACACCGGTAGACTACATCCTAGGTAGAAGAGGTGTTGCTTAAAAAAGAGATTGGTGATTGTAAGGTAGTGGCAGGGGAGAGTGTAAGCTATGCAGCATAGGATGGTTGGTTGTGCAGGATGGCTCTGGTGGTTAGGAAGAGAAGAGGGACAAAGGCAGAGCAGATGACCAAATGGTGGAAGTTGAGAAAGGATGAATGTTTGTTGAGGAGTTCAGAGAGGAGCTGAGAAAGGCTTTGGTAGTAGGAAAGAGCTCCCAGATGACTGGATGTTACCAGCAACAGTAATTAGACAGACAGGTAGAAAGGTACTGAGTGTGTCCTTCTGGACAGCAAAGGATAAAAAGGAAACCTGGTGGGGAATCGAGGAAGTGCAGGAGGTTATTCAGAGAAAGAGGTCAGCAAAGAAGAAATGGGACAGGGACAGGACTAAAGAGAGTAGGCAGGAGTACAAGGAGATGCGGCACAGGTCAAAGAGGGAGGTAGCAAAGGCCAAGCAGAAGGCCTACGATGAGTTATATGAAAGGTTTGACAGTAGGGAAGGAGAGAAGGAGTTGTATCTGCTGGCGAGACAGAGAGATAGAGCTGGAAAGGATGTCATGTCAGGGTGATCAAGGATAGAAATGGAAATGTACTGTCAGGTGAGGAGAGGGTGAGGGAAAGGTGGAAGGAGTATTTTGTGGAGTGGATGAATGTAGAAAATGAAAGGGAAAGAAGGTTGGATGGCGTAGAAATTGTGGAACAGGATTAGCAAGGATTAGCAAGGACGAAGTCAGGAAGGATTAGCAAGGACGAAGTGAGGAAAGCTTTGAAAAGGATGAAGAACGGAAAGGCAGTAGGACCTGATGACATACCGGTTGAGGTATGGAAAAGTCTAGGAGAGCTGGGAGTGATGTTTTTGACTAGATTATTCAATGGAATTCTGGTGAATGAGAGTATGCCGGAGGAATGGAGGAAAAGTTTACTTGTACCGATTTTTAAGCAGAAGAGTGATGAGTTGATCAGCCACACAATGAAGATTTGGGAGAGAGTTGTGGAAGCTAGGCTCTGACAGGAGGTGACAGTGTGTGAACAACAGTATGGTTTCATGCCAAGGAAGATCACCATGGATGCGATTTTTGCTTTGAGACTGCTGATGGAGAAGTATAGAGATGGTCAGAAAGAGCTACACTGCGTCTTTGTGGATTTGGAGAAAGTTTATGACAGGGTGCCAAGGGAGGAACTGTGTTGGTGTATGAGGAAGTCTCGAGTGGCTGAAAAGTACGTTACATTAGTGCAGGACATGTATGACAACAGCGTGACAGTGGTGAGATGTGCTGTAGGAGTGACAGATAGCTTCAAGGTAGGGGTGGGACTGCATCAAGGATCGGCCCTGAGTCCATTCTTATTTGCTCTGGTGATGGACAGACTAACAGATGAGGTCAGACAGGAATCATTGTGGACTATGATGTTTGCAGACATTGTGATCTGAAGTGAGAACAGGGAACAGGTAGAAGAGAATTTAGAGAGGTGGAGGTATAATCTGGAAAGGAGAGGAATGAAAGTCAACTGTAGTAAGACAGAATACCTGTGTGTAAATGAAAGGGAGGCAGGTGGAACAGTCAGGCTACAGGGATCAGTGGTCACAAAGGTACAGGAGTTCAGGTACTTGGGATCAACTGTCCAAGGAAATGGGGAGTGTGGAAAGGAGGTAAAGAAGCGAGTACAGGCAGGGTGGAGTGGGTGGAGAAGAGTGTCAGGAGTGCTGTGTGACAAAAGTGTCACGCAAAAGTGAAAACGAAAGATTTATAAGAGAGTAGTGAGACCAGCCCTTGTTGTATGGCTTAGAGACAGTGGCACTGACAAAGAGACAGGAAGCAGAGCTGGAGGTGGCAGAACTTAAGATGTTTCCAGGTTCTCTTTAGGAGTGTCCTAGGGTGGGCAGGATTAGGAATGAGATCATCAGAGGGACAGCACAGGTTGGAAAATTGGGAGACAAAATTCGAGAGGGAAGACTGAGATGGTTTGAACATGTGCAGAGGAGGGATAGTGGATATATTGGTAGGAGGATGTTGGAGATAGAGCGGCCAGGCAAGAGACTGAGAGGAAGACCTAAGAGGAGTTATTTGGTTGTGGTAAATGAAGATATGCAGGGAGTTTGGGTGAGAGTAGCGGACGTGGAGGACAGGGTGAGGTGGAAACGTTTAACTTGCTGTGGTGACCCCTGATAAAGGGAGAAGCCGTAAGAAGAAGAAGAAGAAGAAGTTACTTGTATAACTGGTGTGCTCAGGTACGGTGCTGGGTGGCACTAAATGCTCAGGAAAAGAGCTTACTTGTTCAAGTACAGAGTTTATGAGCACAGCTTGCTCAGCTGTGGAGCTGGGTGGCGCCAAATGCTCAGGTACGGAACTTACTTGCTTAGGTACAGAGATTACGAGTGCGGTGTGCTCAGGTATGGAGCTGGGCGGCGCTAAATGCTCAGGTACGTAGCTTACAGGTGCTGCGAGCTGAGGTACAGAGCTGGGCAGCAATAAATGTTCAGATATGGAGCTTACGGAGCTAGGCAGCGCAAAATGCTCAGGTACGGAGCTTACTTGCTCAGGTACGGAGCTTACAAGCGTGGCCTGCTCAGGTATGGTGCTGGGCGTTGGTAAATGCTCAGGTACGGAGCTTGCGGGTGCGGCGTGCGAAAGTACAGAGCTAGGCAGCGCAAAATGCTCAGGTACAAAGCTTACTTGCTCAGGTCAGGAGCTTGGGGGCATGGCATGCTCAGTTACGGCACTTACAAATGCGGCCTGCTCAGGTACGCTGCTGGGCAGTGCTAAATGCTCAGGTAATGAGCTTTTGGGTGTGGCATGCTCAGGTACGGCGCTTCCAAACGCGGCCTGCTCAGATACGGAGCTAGGCAGTGCAAAATGCTCAGGTATGATGCTTACTTGCTCAGGTATGGAGCTTGGGCGTGTGGCATGCTCAGGTACGGAGCTTAATGGTGCGGCATGCTCAAGTACTGAGCTAGGCGGCGCTAAATGCTCAAGTACGGAGCTCACAAGCATGGCGTGCTCAGCTAAGGAGCTGGGTGGTGCTAAATGCTAAGGAACAAAGCTTATGGGCGAGGCATGCACAGGTACGGAGCTTGGCAGTGCTTTCTGCTCAGGTATGAAGCCTACCTGCTCAGGTACTGTGCTAATAGGTGCAGCGATCTCAGGTATGGAGCTGGGTGGTGCTAGCCGATCAAGGGAGCTTACATGCTCAGGTACGGCAATAATGGCCGCGGCAAGCTCAGGTACGGAGCTTGGGGGTGCCAAATGCTGACATACGGAGCTTACTGGTGCTGCGTGCTCTGTGAAACCGGACCTTCTACTGGCCTGCTCAACAAGGTGTGCATCTGCATGGATGGCCAGGCTGTACAGATCAGCCAGAGTACAGAGCATACAAGCATGACATGCTCAGGAAAGGAGCTTACTTGCTCAGGTATGGAGCTTACTGGCGTGGCGTGCTCTGATACGGAACTACGGCAGGTATGGCAATAATGGCCGCGGCAAGCTCAGGTACGGAGCTTGGGGGTGCCAAATGCTCACGTACGGAGCTTACAAGCACGCCGTGCTCTGTGAAACCAGCCCTTGTCCTGGCCCACTCAACAAGGTGGGCATCTGCATGGATGGCCAGGCTGTACAGATCAGCCAGAGATGAAGGGTCCGGAAGGAAGAACAACTTCTCTTGAACCTCCTTGCGCAAACCAAACTTAAAAATGTCCCTTAACCCCAGGTCTCCAAAACCTGACTCCACGGCCAAATCACGAAAAGCCACTACATAAGCAGCAACTGGCCAGGAGCCCTGGGTGAACTCCAGGATGCGGGAGAGCTCACGTGACCTGGGACTGGACAGCTGGGGTTTGCCAACAGCGAAACAAGGTGGTGTTAATGGCTCAGAATCATGTAGCTCCAACCTGGGAGGGTCAGGAGCCTCAGCGGAGAGAAAACCCAGTTCCACGTACATGACCGAGCAAGATAGGCCTGGTTTGGAACCAGGTCTTCACCAGTGCCTGCTACGACGAGGGCTGGGCAAAATAAATAAGCGCCCGATGGAGTGTGGCACGCGGGGAGTGAAAAAGACGAGACTCTGCATCCTCGACAAAATGCGATCGTGACCCCGATCGCGAAGGAGAAGGATAGGGGCAACAGCGTGAGTGAGGAAAGGAGGGGCCGCAAGCAAGGCTAAAAAGCCGATGAGGAAAAGCTAGCAAAAATTAAAGGAAAAAAATAAAACAAACACCGGTCCTATGCTAACGTCTATGTCTTGTCTTACCGGACAATCTCCCATTTGTCCCCGAATGACGATTTATGAACCACCATTCGTACCGCTTTTCCTAAACAAACCCAAAAGGTAGTGTCAAAAAGAGCGATCAAAGCCAGGTGAGGGCTATTGCAACAGTGTGTGCTTGAAGCGCATGGCTTAGTGTTGCAAGGCATGAAGCAAAGCTTATTGATACGACCCTGAGTGACCACAAAGGTATGTTTATATAAGCTCAACAACAGGTGTGGCGACTTACATGATTATGCTGAGGGTTCTCACGCCGCCATGTAGGGTTAATACTGGCAACTAGCGGCCAAGAGCGTGACCCCTAATAGTTTTAGGTCATATTTATGCAGAAATATAAAAAAATCTAATGGGTTCAAAAAACTTTCAAGCACCACTATATTACTAGCACTGCTCTACTAAACTGATAAACTACAGATTATCTTTGCTGCTAAACTTTGATAATTATGGACTGAATGACATAGATTTTTATTTTTTTTATACTGAAGTAAGGCTTAAAGTTAATGATTAAAGTTATCAGATTAACTGTATATGTGTTTGATAAATCTGATTATTGGGCTGAAATCCAGGTGATTTTCTGGGACCAGATTACCTAAAATATATTACTAGCTTTAATGTAATTTATTAAGGTATGCATGTCTACACAAACACTATAATAACTGGAAAAATTAAATAAAGGTCCCGTTATAATTATTTTGAAAATTTCCTCATAGCCATTAGAGGTCTCAAAAATACAAACTTCATCTCAAAAGAGGTTGCTTTGTTTCTGAATTCTGCAAAAAATACTAAATTACTCAGACTAGAGCATGCACAGTTTTCACTGAAAGATAAATTAAGGATTACTACTGATAACCTCATATACAATCACACTCCCAGTGGTATAACTCTTCATAAATAGAGATGCAGAGTTTGCTGTTTGCCATGGAGTAAAATATGCAGCCAACTCTGGTACTGCTCCATCATTTTTCAGTCTTTACTCCTATCATTAATAATCTCCTGAATGCCAGGTGCATGTGTGTGTGTGTGTGTGTGTGTGTGTGTGTGTGTGTGTGTGTGTGTGTGTGTGTGTGTGTGTGTGTGTGTGTCTGTCTGTCCATGTGTTTCTTTCGTTATGGGGACCAACTTCTCAAAATGAGGCTAAATATTTTGTTTTAGGTGCTAGGGTTAAAAGTTAAGGTAGGTCTTAACAGTAAAGTGAACACACAGCAGTATTTAGCAACAGTAATAAACATATCAGTGGAAATAAACCCTTAAAGATAGTCATACTTAGATTTTGTGTGTGTGTGGGTGGGTGTGTGGGTGGGTGGGTGTGTGGGTGGGTGGGTGGGTGTGTGGGTGGGTGGGTGGGTGGGTGTGTGGGTGGGTGGGTGGGTGTGTGGGTGGGTGTGTGTGTGGGTGGGTGGGTGGGTGTGTGGGTGGGTGTGTGTGTGGGTGGGTGTGTGTGGGTGTGGGTGTGTGTGTGTGTGGGTGGGTGGGTGTGTGTGTGTGTGGGTGGGTGATTTTAGTTTGCTGGATGATTAATTGTTAATTAAATGTAACAAACCAACTTATTGGTGAGAGTAGCTAAATGAGATACCCAAGAAATAACACATGATGATGTGTTCTAATGTAAGAAATCAATGGATGTGACAGAAGCCAAGTGATTTTGTTCCCTCTGCTAAGTCCTCTATCTTCTAGATCTCATTTTTACGTTTTCATTTAGCAGTGCGATAGTGAATGTCAATATTCCAGTCTAAACCATCATTTACATTGGATCTACAGTGGTGTGAAAAAGTGTTGCCCCTTTCCTGATTTCCTATTTTTTTGCATTTTTGTAACACTTGTGTTTCGGAACATCAAACCTATTTAAATAATAGTCAAAGACAACACAAGTAAACACAAAATGCAGTTTTTAAATGAAGCTGTTTATTATTAAGAGACAAAAAGTCCAAAAACTTCATGGCCCTGTGTGAAAAGGTGGTTGTTAAAACATAACCCCCTTGTTAAAACATAACTTAACTATGGTTTATCACACCTGAGTTCATTGTCTCTAGCCACACCCTGGCCTGATTATTGCCACACCTGTTCTCAATCAGGACATCACTTAAATAGGACCTGCCTGACAAAGTGAAGTACACCAAAAGATCCTTAAAAGCTACACATCATGCCGAGATTCAAAGAAATTCAGGAACAATTGAGAAAGAAAGTAACTGAGATCTATCAGTATGAAAAGTGTTATAAAGTGATTTCATGCCTCCACCATAAGAAAGAGACTGGGGAAAAACTGTCAGAGTTCCAAGATGAAAACCACTGCTGA
Organism: Ancistrus triradiatus; assembly: GCA_025084515.1. NCBI lineage: Eukaryota > Metazoa > Chordata > Actinopteri > Siluriformes > Loricariidae > Ancistrus > Ancistrus triradiatus. Next base: position 30,672 of record JAJAGP010004129.1, on the reverse strand, counting down.
GCAAAAAGAACATTAAATCTTGTCTCAATTTTTCAGAACACATCTTGATGATCCCTAAGACTTTTGGGAAAACATTCTGTGAACTGACAAGACAAAAGTTGAACACTTTGGAAGGTGTGCTCTATTACATTTGGTGTAAAAGAAAAGAAAAAAACATACCAACAGTAAAATATGGTGATGGTAGTGTGATGGTCTGGGGCTGTTTTTGCTGCTTCAGGACCTGGAAGACTTGCTGTGATAAATGGAACTATGAATTCAGCTGTCTACAAAAACATCCTGAAGGAGAATGTCCAGCCATCTGTTCGTGACCTCAAGCGAAGTTGGGTTCTGCAGCAGGACAATGATCCAAAACACACCAGCAAGTCCACCTCTGAATGGCTGAAGAAAAATAAAATGAAGACTTTGGAGTGGCCTAGTCAAAGTCCTGACCTGATTGTATTGAGATGCTGTGGCATGACATTAAAAAGGCCGTTCATGCTCAAAAACCCTCAAATGTGGCTGAATTACAACAATTCTGCAAAGATGAGTTGGCCAAATTCCTCCACAATTCTGTAAAAGACTCATTGCAAGTCATCACAAATGCTTGGTTGCAGTTGTTGCTGCTGAGGGTGGCCCAACCAGTTATTAGGTTTAGGGGGCAATCACTTTTTAACACAGGGACATGTAGACATGTAGATCTTTTCTCCCTTAATAATAAACAAAACTGCATTTTGTCTTTACTTGTGTTGTCTTTGATTATTATTAAAATTTTGTTGATGTTCCGAAACACTTAAGTGTGACAAACATGCAAAAAAAAAAAAAGGAAATCAGGAAGGGGGCAAACACTTTTTCACACTACTGTACATTTATAGGTTTCCAGTGCTCAAGTGATGATAGCCCACCGTTAATAAGACCTTGGTTTGAGTCCTTGTAGCTGACGGAGGGGAGGGCGAACAGCAGACAGCATCCCCTGGCACCAATCTATTGTATGGCACACACACTCACATACACACTCAGGAAGCTTTAGAGACACCAGTTAACCTAACACGTCTTTGGATGGTGGGAGGAAACCAGAGTTCCCAAGGCAAACCCACATGGATACGGAGGACATGCAAGCTCCACACAGAAAGGACCCAGACTGCTCTACCTGGGACTGAACCCAGGACCTTCTCAATGTGAGGCGACATTGCTACCCACCGAGCCACCCAAAAGCCCACCCATTATTATAGAAAAGAAAATATGTTCTTAACCTAATAATATATGATTTCTCACATAAACTATATGCTGCTATAACATGTTTAATGGAATACAGATGCTGAAAAAGATGAGGAAAAATATACTTACCAAGGCCTAAACACGATACTCTCAATCCTGACTTGCCAAGGTTCCTAGAGTGAGAGAGTGAGATACAGACAGAGAGAGAGAGAGAGAGAGCTGTTAACAACACAGTAAGCAGGTTCAGTGTTACAAAATTATTAACATATGACATGATACAACAAGTGGATTTCATTATGGAGAAACATCTGACAATTAAGGGAAAATGTATTTGGTTTAAATCCATCCAAAGGACGCAATCCAAATTCATTTACCGTATTTTTCGGACCATAAGACGCACTTAAAATCCTTTAATTTTCTCAAAAATCAACAGTGCGCCTTAAAATGCGGTGCGCCTAATGTATGTATTAATTCTGGTTGTGCTTTCTGACCTAGAACCGATTTTAAGCTTACGGCCACCGTAGTCAGAAACCTCGCGGAGTAACATGCTGAAAAGTTGAACAGCTAAGTAACAGCAACGAGACTGACTCGGATAATGACGAGAGGGCATGCTTGTTGCCGAAATCGCCCAACTGTTAAACTCAGACACTGAAGATGAAGAATTTGATGGATTTGTGGTAGAGGAATAAACTGAAATGTGAGTGTATTGTTTTGTATTTTAGGTGTTACAACTGAACAATGTTGAGAGTTATTGTGAAAGAGTTGAATAAAGTTTGACTTATAAGAGTTTTGTTTCATTTAATGCGCCTTATAACCCAGTGCGCTTTATGTATGAAAATAGATCCGTTAGCAGCCGATCGTTGATATTGCGTCTTATAATCCGGTGCGCTTTATGGTCCGAAAAATACGGTACATTTACAGTATTTAGCAGACACCCTTATCCAGAGGGACTTACAATTGGTACAATTTCGTGGCCACGCATGAAAAGACAAACTATACGGGATCTATTACTTTTGATAGAAGTTCACACATACATAATGAAAATGTTGGCAGCAATTCTAAAATTTGGTCAGTGATTGCATAAAATCAAGAACCCTTCTGTCTGCACCCAGAATTCACAGATGTACACCCTGGCTTGGATATTATTATTATTAGTATTAGTAGTAGTAGTAGCAGCAAGCTTTGTTCATTTATATAGATTACTGTCAGACACCTGTGTCTATCCCTGGTCTATTCTGTCCATTTATGTATAGCCTTATGTATGTCTTTGTCCTGTCTGCTTATGTATTGTGTCAAACAACAAAGTGCCTATTTGTGTCGTAACTGTGTCCTGCTTATCAAGACTTATCTGTTGTAGTGTGCAGCTGTGGGTTCTTTTTCATTTTCATTTAGTCATTATGCAGACACCCTTATCCAGAGGAACTTACAAACCAAGCAATTGTTGATACGGTTCACCGTGTAAACCCTGGGGTTTGTGAGGAGGACCCAAGTGCAGTTAGCTGAGCCTGTTTGGAAAGCCAAAAGTGGGTGTGTAGCTGATGGTGTGAGTGTAAGTAAATATTTATACACCTACATAAAAGTATATATGTATGTGTGTGTGTGTGTGTGTCTATATATATTTTTTATTCCCTTTATTATTAAACACACACACACACACACACACACACACACACACATATTATATGTGTGTGTGTGGTGTGTGTGTTGTGTGTGTGTGTGTGTGTGTGGGTTTTTAATAATAAAGGGAATAAAAAAATATACATACAACATACATACATACACACACACACACACACACACACACTAATATATATGTATCTATGTATGTGTATACATATATATATATATATCGCGCATAGATATATATATATATATATATATATCTATATATCATATATATGTGTGTGTGTGTGTATATATGTGCTATCGTGTGTGTGGGGTTATATGTGTGTAATAATATATTATATATATATATATATATATATATATATATATATATATATGTTGTGTGTGTGTGTGTGTGTGTGTGTGTGTGTGTGTGTGTGTTTAATAATAAAAAAGGGGGGGAATAAAAAAATATACACATACACACATGTATGTATGTATGTATGTATGTATGTTATGTATGTATGTATGTATATGTATATATATATATAACAGTCGTATGAAAAAGTTTGGGCCACCCCTGATAATTTTCATGATTTTAGTTTATAAATCATTGGTTGTTCAGATCAGCAACTTGAGTTAAATATATCATATAGCAGATGAACACAGTGATATTTGAGAAGTGAAATGAAGTGTATAGGATTTACAGAAAGTGTGCAGTAATTATTCAAACAAAATTAGGCAGGTGCATAAATTTGGGCACCCCAGCAGAAAAATTACATCAATATTTAGTAGATCCTCATTTTGTAGAAATAACAGCCGCTAAACGCTTCCTACAGCTTCCAGTCTGGATTCTGGTTGAAGGTGCTTTGGACCATTCTTCTTTAGAAACATCTCCAGTTCAGTCATCTTTGATGGTTTCCAAGCATGGACAGCCCACATTTTCAGTAATATTCATGTCTGGGGACTGAGATGGCCATTCCAGAACGTTGTACTGGTTCCTCTGCATGAATGCCTTAGTAGATTATGAGCAGGGTTTGGGGTCGTTGGCCTCGGTGCAACTTTGTCACTGATTCTTGAACATTGTTCTTAAGAATCTGGAGATATTAACTGGAATCCATGCGACCCTCAATTTTAACAAGATTCCTAGTACCTGCACTGGCCACACAGTCCCGCGGGCATTATGGAACCGCCACCAAATTTTACTGTGGGTAGCAAGTGTTTGTCTTGGGATGCTGTGTTCCTTTTCCGCTCCTTGTTATGTCCAAATAACTCATTTTAGTTTCATCAGTATACAGCACTTTATTCCAAAATGAAGCTGGATTGTCCCAAATGTGGCTGTAGCACACCTCAGTGGACTCTGTTTGTGGGCGTGTCTGCAGAAAAAGGCTTCTTCTGCATTTACCTCTCCCATACAGCCTCTCATTGTGGGAGTGGCGCTGTATAGTTGAACGATGAACAGTGACACCATCTGCAGGCAAGATGAGGTTGTAGGTCTTTGGAGGTGGTCTGTGGCTTGACTCTGACTGTTCTCATCATCCTTTCGCCTCTTGTCTATGATGAGATTTTCTTGGTCTTCCACTTCGGGAGTTCCCTTACCTAGAACTGTGCCTGTGGTCTCCCATTGCCTCACTATGTTCCTCACAGTGGAAACTGAACAGCTGAAATCTCTGAGAGAGCTTTTCCCTTTCCCTGAACCATGATGTTGAACAACCTTACTTTTCAGGCCATTTGAGAGTTGTTTTGAGGCTCCCATGTTGCCACTCTTCAGGGAAGATGCAAAGAGGAGAAAAACTTCCAATTGGCCACCTTAACCCTTTCTCATAGTTGGATTCACATTGTGTATGCAGATCAAGGGTCAATGAGCGACTGTATATATATATATATATGTGTGTGTATATATATATGTGTGTGTGTGTATGTGTGTGTGTTGAATAATAAAGGGAATAAAAAATTGCACAAGCACGCACACGAGAAGGGAGTGTGTGTGCTTATAAATACAATGGGTGTAAACATGCCAGTGGAAAAGGAAATAATATATTTTCCACCTGCAGAACAGGCAGCGGGGATTGAAGGCGGAGCACTAGAGTGGGAGTCAAATGCAGTCCCACTGAGCTAGCTGAACTGCATGTAAACTGAGGCAAATGGCAAACTGAGGAGCCACGTGGAGATGGACTCAAAAATAAAGAACATGACTAAGAACGGGATAAGGAGTTAGATGCCACAAGCAGCGAGGCTTATAGCCGAACAAAAAATCCAACAAAAAAAAAAAAAGCCAAGTGGCGGTGTGGCAAGCGCAAAACAAAAGTGAAAGGACTCGTTCAACTTTGCAGACTCGAGAGTCAGATTCCGAGAACGATTCACAAGTCAAAAGTTGAGATTGTGAGAGCTAAACAGAAATTCAGGAAATAACACAGCGCTTGCATGTAGCAAACGGAAGCAAAGGGAATGTGCGCTCGCTAGTGCAAGCTGACAAATGCCTGGCTTTAATCAGAAAAAGTATAATCAATGGATGCTTAGAGGATAGGAATGGAAGGTCGCGTCACCATGGCAATGAAGCTGACGTCTCTACAAAGAACAAGTGATACCATTTATCCCTGAAACCTCACGCCACAGTGTTACATCACCACAAAGGTGCGACAAGAGACACTGCTCTGAAATCATCTTATATAGGCAGGAGAGAAGGTGCCTCTCATAAAAACGCGTCTGCTGGGTACTGTCTGCACATGCGTGCTGGGGCCTGACGTTTTAGTTCTAGCACATTTTTTACACTGCCACTGCCCTGTAGTGTTAGGCAATGGAACCGCGTGCTTCCTACTAATCGGCCTTGCTCAAAAGTCTAACAGTGGCAGCTTGACAGAGGTGAGATTGATATCCTTAACCTTCTGGTCCCCAGACCAGTACCATAACCCCTAAGCCACCACAGTGCAGATTTGGGCTGTTCTGTTGTGTACCTGTTCATGTTCATGTTCATGACATATATACTATATCTAGTGTCTTTTGTTGGCTCTTAGCTTGTCTGGCTCTTGGCTTGTCAAGGGATACTCGCACCCAGCAGAGACACATCTTGAAACAAGGGATTGTGGTAGTGGTTACAGTACTGGTTCAAATCCCACCTCTGCCAAGCTTCCATTGGGTCCTTTAGCAAGTCCGTTAACCCACAATTTCTTGGATTGTAAGATTATATCAGTTGTAAGTCCACACCCTGATGATGAAGTGGGTCCACACCCTCTGCTCAATGAAAGAAGACGCAAGAAGAAGCACCTTACCCTCACTATACTGCTCAAAAACCTACAGGCAAACCTCACGTCAACACATTTAATCCACACAAATATTTAAATATTGGCAGCTAGCAGGCATAAGTGCTGTAAGTCGAGCAATTTATGTCATAAGGATGAGAACACTACCACAAAACTGCCGACTAAAGGAGAACCAGTTTCACAAAGAAACACTGATAGCAGAAAATGGGGAGGTCTGAAGTAAAAGTACAGTATATTACTTCTGCTGTGACATAAATCAAGTCTTCTGTATTCAGGTCAGAGTTTTGTTACAGACACAGCATGATAAAAATAATTGAGAAAGAGCTAGGATACAGTTATATAATACTCACACCAACCACCTTGGTGAGAACAGCTGTACGCCTTCTCAGTCATTCAATTAACCAACCAGCCAAGCATGTGGCTGCAAAGCAGTCCATAAAAATTACAGACATAGGGCTGTAGTACCCAAGAGCACTCTCAGACACATCTCAGACTCCAACAAGATTCTTGTCTCCAACAAGAATTTGCATTCAGACTAGTCTTTGTCTCAGAGATTGGTCTCCTGAGGTACTGGTTTGGCTTCAATCAAGACACACTACAGTTTTGTTTTATATTTGTTATATATTTGTTAAATATTTTTATAATCCCCTACAGGTGACCACCTTCCTCTGACTGATTCTAGAAAGGAAGTTATATTGGGAGACTTGTCCTATAAGCTTTCCATTTTTATAACTGTTCATTTCATATTTTTAAATAAACTTTTTGGATTGGTTTTGGAATAAAGCAATGATTTGAGCCATGGCTTTTATTCTTACAAAAAAGCACAATTTTTTGTTGAAAGGTACGTCTCATTAATATTTAAAAAGAAATTGTTACTCATTGTACAGGAGGAAGTGTCATAGCTCACATACACAAGTACAGTAGTGTGGAAAAAGTGTTTGCCCCCTTATTGATTTTCTATTTTTTTGCATGTTTGTCAAACTTAAGTGTTTCTGAAGATCAAACCTATTTAAATATTATTCAAAGATAACACAAATAAACAGATTTAAATGAAGATGTTTTTTATTAAGGGGAAAAACCACTCACATCTGATTGTCATCCCATTGATTGGAAACACCTGACTCTAATTTAACCTTCAAATTAACTGCTAACCCTAAAGGACCGCATACTTTTGCTGCTCACTAAAATGTAATATTGGATCATTTTACTTGATAAATAAATGACCAAGTATAATATTTTTGTCTCATTTGTTTAACTGGGTTCTCTGTATCTACTTTTAGGACTTGTGTGAAAATCTGATGATGTTTAGGTCATATTTATGCAGAAATGTATAAAATTCATTCATTAATTGTACTAACATGGCTTCTGCTGCACTTGTTCCCTGTGCCGAGTGTGGCATGTTTAGCTATTCTTCCTCCGTCATTAGTGTAAATTTTACTTGTGATAGGTGTAGGCTTGTAACTAGTCTGACGGAGAAGATTGTACTTTTAGAGGCGCGCATCCAGATATTAGAGAAGGCTAGCTCAGCTCCTAGCTTAGCAGATCTGGATGCCACAGGTGAAGTTGGAGCCCCAGCCCCGGCAGAGCCCTCGCAGCAGGGCAAGTGGTGACGGTTTCGGCGACGTAGTCGTAAGGCTAAGTCCACGAGAGCACCACTCTTTACCTGTTTACGTGTCCAACAGGTTTGCCCTCCTCAGTGAAACATCCACTGAGCAGCCTGTTGAAAAGAGCTCTGGTCATAGGTGACTCTATTTCACGACACGTGAAACTTGCTACCCCTTTAGGGACACCAGCAGCTAGAGTTATCTGTTTTCCCCGGAGCCAGACAGTGCCGGACATTGTAACGAGTCTTAGTGAACTCGAGAGCCGCAGATTCTTTAGGATAGTTATTCATGTAGGGGCTAATGATATACGCCTTCGTCAGTCAGAGGTTACTAAGGCTAATTTTGTAGAGGTGGTTAGCGTGGCGAAGGCGATGTCCGATGCTTGTAGTGTGCTCTGGCCCCATCCCAATGCACAGCAGGTTATGGTCGCTGAACTGCTGGCTGTCCAAGTGCTGCTTTGAAATCAACGTGGGGCTATATACACAACTGGACAGCCTTTGAGGGTTGACTGGAAAAACTGGCCTTTTAGGATGGGACGGTTTGTCCATCCCACTCGGGAGGGTGCTGCTCTCATCTCCTGCAGCATTGCCCATAGTCTTAGGCCTGGTTTGTTAGGGGCTGACTATCCAGAGCAGGGGTCAGCAGGCAGCAGACAGGACCGGCTTAACCCAACTGTGTGCTGGTAGCCATGCACCGTCACCCAGAACCCACATTATTGAAACTGTGTCTGTTACCCGCATCTGTCCTACACGTAAACGCTCTCAAAAAGTCTGTTTTAATAACCTCATTAGTATAAAGACAGATAGCTCCCAAAGAAATAACAACCTTAGACTAAAGCTAGGAATACTTAACATTAGATCACTTACAAACAAAGCAGTAATTGTAAATGAAATGATCACTGATAAACGCTTACATGCTCTCTGTCTCACTGAGACTTGGATTAGACCTGATGAATATTTAGCCTTAAATGAAGCCTCACCTCCTGGATACAGTCATGCTAATCGCCCTCGTCCTAATGGTCGGTGGGGGAGGCATAGCTACATTTTTTGACAAAGAGCTAAGTGTTACAACTAAATCCCATTACAAGGCTAATTTTTTTGAAATACTGTCCTTAATGTGACTGATCCATCGTTATGAAAGTCAAAACCACACTCTCTTCAGCTTATCACTATTTATCGTCCTCCTGGTCCCTATTCAGAATTTCTCCAGGAATTTGCTAACTTTCTTTCCTGCTTACTACTGTCAAGAGATAAGGCTTCAATATTCACTTTGACAATGAGCAGGATCCACTTAGAATTGCTTTCGAGTCCATCTTAGAATCCATGGGTATCACTCAGAATGTGATGGGACCAACCCATTGCTGTAATCATACTTTAGATCTAATATTAACATTTAGTATCAATATAGACAACATTGCTGTTTTCCCGCAAAGTGATTCGATTTCAGATCACTATCTTTTAGTATTTGAGCTATCTCTAATAAATAAAGTCCTTCTGCCTCGTTATCACACCAAGCGCACTATCACATCTGCTACTCCAGCTGCGTTTATTAAAAACCTACCAGACTTAAAATTTAATACACCTACGGAGATCAATCATCTTGAGTGTGTAAATGACCAATTAGAATGTGTGCTTCGCTCAACTTTGGACACGACTGCCCCTGCTAGGGTCAAACGCATTAGGGAAAAAAGGCTAGCACCATGGTATTGTTAGGGTTTTCGGAACTTATAAACGCAAATTCAATATGGGAAGTTTTAACCACGTGGTCCTTTGTTCAAAATGGCGCCTCCCTGGGCCCCTGGGTCCCTGGCTAGGGAACCTTCAGATTCCGGCCTAAGGACTTTCTAGCACATTTCATTGGCTCCACCAGTAGTGAAGGAGGAGCCTAGATGGGAAACAAAAGCATTCGCTCAGAGACGAGCGGCCCCTTTTGCTCTTTCTTTTCTTTCTCTTTCTCTTTCTCTTTCTATTCGTCTGCTTGCAGGAGAGAAGGGCAACCGATCGGCTTAGCTCTAAGATATATTCACAGACCGCTTTGTGTTTTAAATAAATTGTTTGGAACAAGAGACGCCTAGATTTTCTGACTGTTTCTTCAGGACCTCGCGAACAAAAGATTCGTCGTAACAGTATAATGACCACACCCATACCTTAAAGCAAAAAACACGGCATCTAGAGCGCAAGTGGAGACATAATAAATTGGAGGTGTTTAAGATTTCTTGGAGGGACAGCATGGCAGAGTATAAGCATGCCCTCACTAAAGCTAAGGCTGCATACTTCTCTTCATAATCATATATCATCATCACATCATAGAGAAAATAAGAATAATCCAAGATCTCTCTTTAATACAGTCTCCAAATTACCAAAAAACTCCACAGAAAGTGATTCTCCCGTTCTGTGTAATTTTAACAGTAATGATTTCATGACTTTCTTTAATGATAAGATATAAAACACATAAAACTCAATGCTCATCACATCACCAAACTATTCAGCCACCTCCCAGATGCAGCACTAGTGAAGACATCTGTTTAATGAGCTGTAAATCAAGATTGGAATCTTTTACCCCAATTACTAATACTGTACTATCTGCACTAATCAGCTATCTAAGTCATCAATGTGTTTATTACATCCAATTCCTACACGTTTACTCAAGGAACTGATAACTAGTATTATAGAGCCAGTGTTAGTTATTTTAAATTCATCCCTTACCTTTGGTTATGTGCCCAAATCCTTTAAGTCTGCTGTTATCAAACCACTGATTAAAAAAGCCAATCTTGACCTTTGTGTGATATCTAATTATAGACCAATTTCAAATCTACCGTTTCTGTCCAAAATCTTAGAAAAAGTCGTCTATCAGCAGCTCTGCAGTTACCTCCAAAGGAATGAAATTTATGAAACATTTCAGTCTGGCTTCAGGCCCCATCATAGTACTGAAACAGCATTAATTTAGGGTACTAAATGACTTGTTTAATGTCCTCAGATAAGGGATGTGTTTCTTTTCTTGTTCTGTTAGATTTAAGTGCAGCATTTGACACTATAGATCATGATGTTTTACTAAACAGACTAGAAAATACTGTAGGTATTAAGGGATCGGCACTTTGTTGGTTTAAATCCTACTTAACCAACCAGTACTAGTTTGTTCATGTTAAATAATCTAAGCTCTAAGCTCTCAAAAGTGAAGTATGGCGTGCCTCAGGGGTCAGTGCTTGGCCCGCTTTTATTCTCTCTGTATATGCTGCCACTAGGCTCAGTTATTCGTAAACATGGCATTAGTTTCCACTGCTATGCAGATGATACACAGCTGTATATATCAGCCAAACCAAATGACGACCTTACAATCAACAAAATTGAGGACTGTGTAAAGGAAATAAAAGATTGGATGTTATTACATTTTCTCTTACTTAACTCAGATAAAAGTGAGGTTCTATTAGTGGGACCCAAGGCTGTGAGAGACAGGTTGGCTACATCTATTATAAATCTAGATGGCTGTTCAGTATTGCCCAGTCCATCTGGAAAACACTTAGGTGTCACATTAGGAGCATCACTCGAATTGCTTTCTTTCAATTACGTAATATCACTAATCTTAGAAATATCTTCTCTTTTAATGATGCCGAGAAACTGGTTCATGCGTTTAGAACCTCAAGGTTGGATTACTGTAACGCCTTACTTACTGGATCCTCCAGTAAATCTATGAATATACTTCAATTAGTTCAGTATGCAGTCGCCCGAGTGCTAACTCGAAGTAAAAAATTTGATGATATCACTCCTGTTCTATCATCACTACACTGGTTACCAGTCAAATTCCGGGCATTGATTACAAAGATACTTCTTTTAACTTATAAAGTTCTACATGGCCTTGACCCCACATTATCTGAGTGAACTCTTAGAGTTTTACAATCCAACTCATCTACTTCGTTCGCAGGGTGCAGGACTTCTTTTAGTTCCTAGAATTAAAAAAGTCACAGCAGGGGGAAAGGCTTTCTCATACATGGCCTCCCAACTATGGAATAAACTTCCCACTTTCGTTCGAGATTCAGACACCCTCCAAAGTTTTAAGTCTAGGCTAAAGACATACCTATTTACACAGGCTTTTGACTAGATTTAGACCAGGATGCATGGCTTGGGTCACTGGGGCCGGAGTCTGGAGCCATGTTTGGCCTGCCTGCCTTGTCCGCTAGCCGGGAGTGTCGAGCGGGTGGTCTGGCGGAACTGGACTTCAGTCATCGTGATCTTGACTCGTGCATCTTTGCCTTAGAATAAGGGCAGAGCTGGGGGTTCATAGCCAAAGAGTCTTATGGTGATCAGAGACTTTGGGTTGCTGTCTTCTGCCTCCTGTGGGGTTGCCAATGTGTCATGTGATCCCTCTTGGCTGTGTTTCCTACCAGTTTTCCTCTTTCTAGCTATGCTGCTATAGCTAATGCTGCCGGGGTCTCATGCTACACATGGCATCAGTGATTGACAAGGCATCAGTGATTGTTAATAGACACTGTGCTCTTAATCAATAACTAATTACATTTTTTTGTTTTCTTTCCGAGCTGTGTTCCGGTACCAATTCCAGCCCCACACATGATGTTCATCTGCTGCAGCTCCACTCAAGCTGCTTCAGTCATCAGCTCCAGCCCCACCATACCCAGGCCACTTAATGCCGATGTGCATACTTGACATTTTATTCGAACTTTGATTCCATGACTTTAGTTTCGCTCTTAGATTTATCATCTACACCGCCCAAGGAGGTTGGGTTCTTTTTGAGTCTTGGTCCTCCCAAGGTTTCTTCCTGTAACACTCAGGGAGTTTTTCCTTGCCTCTGTCGCCCTAGGCTTGCTCAATTTGGGAATGGACGTAGTTATTAGGAGATAATCTAAACTTGTAAAGTTGCTTTGAGACAATGCTCCATTGTAAAAAGCACTATATAAATAGATCTGACTTGACTTGATTTTAGTGTATCAAGCTATGCTCCTGTGACAATTAATATTTTTTCATTCAGTGAGATAAGGATGTCTGCTAAATGCTGTAAATGTAATGTGTGGTAAGCTGATATGACGTGTTGATAATAATTAGCCTTGTGTTGTTGAGGACTATGTATGCATTTACATTTACATTTGCAGCAATAAGCAGACGCCCTTATCCAGAGTGACTTACAGAAGTGCTTTGTATTCTTCCTAGCAAACAAAACCTTATATTAATAGAAGTAAGCAATACGTCAAAAACACCATCCAACTACAACCTATTTGTATCTGGTGTAGATAAATAAACAAATCACAAGAAATATTTCTTTTTTTTTTTTTGGAGGGTGGGTGGGTGGAGATGTATAAATAAGCAGACGTACTTCACTTAAGTGCTGGGTGAAGAGGTGAGTCTTTAGTCGCCTCTTCAAGACAGCAAGGGACTCAGCCATTCGGACATCCAGTGGAAGTTCATTCCACCACATGGGTGCCAGGACAGAGAAGAGTCTTGATGCTTGTCTTCATTTAATATTACGTGGAGGATCCAGTCGAGCCAAGCTTGTGTCTCGGAGGGTACGATGTACAGAGCGTGGTTTGATCAGAACCTTTAGGTAAGATGGTGCTGTTCCATTTTTGGCTTTGTAGGCGAGTGTTAAGGTTTTGTATGTGGTGCGGGTAGCTACAGGGAGCCAGTGAAGTGGACGCAGCATTGGGGTGACATGAGAAAACCAGATTGCATTCAGAATCAGTTGCAGAGGTCTTATTGTATTCATTGGAAGACCAGCCAAAATAACATTGCAGTAATCTAGTTTTGATACAACAAGAGACTGAAGAAGCACCTGGGTGGCTTCCCTGGAGAGGAAGAGTCAGATTCTTTGTATATTGTAGAGAAGGTACCTGCATGACTGGGTCAGTTTGGAAATATGAGCAGAGAAGCTTATCAAAGATAACTCCAAGGTTTCTTGGGTTCCCAGAAGGTGTGATGGAGGAGTTCACCTGGAAGTTGGGAGAGCACATTGTGCAGATATGGAGCCTCTCAATGATACCTAATAAGAATGTCCCTCCAGGTAGAAAGCAAGCCACTGCCAGGCTGAACTTGTGATTCCAAGACTGGAGACGACAGAAAGGAGAATCTTATGGTCAACTGTGCCAAAGGCAGCCAAAAGATCAAGAAGGATCAAAACTGATGATGCTGTCTGGATGCTCTGGTAGAATGAAGTTTCTCAGAAACAGCCACCAGGACAGTTTCTGTGGTGTGAGCTGCTTTGAAGCCAGACTGGTAGTGATCCTGTAGGTCATTCTGTATGAGAAAGGTTGACAACTGGTTATACACAGCACGTTCAAGTATTTTTGAGAGGAACGAAACTTAGTTTGTGATTCTCCTATATTCTTCCTCTATTTGGTAAGGTAGGCTGTTGCTTATGTAGACTATCTGCTTAGATCTGCTAGTTTCAGTGCTGTAGGTAGCTGCTTATTAGTGTCTTCAGATGTATATTGTAAACCAGTATCGGGTTAGCCTAAGGTGTGACTTGTGGGCAGGGCTTGTGTGTGTATATAATCAGAGTGACTCACAGTGAGGGATTCTCATCCTGCTACTATTCCTGTGACCTGCTCCACTCTGTCAAGACTCTGAACCTCAAATCAGCTTTGGCTAAGTATCACTTATTGGGATGGACTGCTTCCACACCATTTCTATTTCTATCATCACTGCACTGGTTACCAGTCAAATTCCGTATTGATTACAAAATACTTCTTATAACTTATAAAGCTCTACATGGCCTGGCCCCACATTATCTGAGTGACCTCTTAGAGTTTTACAATCCAACTCGTCTACTTCGTTCGCAGGGTGCAGGACTTCTTTTAGTTCCTAGAATAAAAAAGTCACAGCAGGGGGAAGGCTTTCTCATACATGGCCCCCCAACTATGGAATAAACTTCCCACTTTCAGACACCCTCCAAAGTTTTAAGTCTAGGCTAAAGACATACTTATTTACGCAGGCTTTTTGACTAGATTTAGACCAGGTGCATGGTTTGGGTTGCTGGGGCCGGAGTCTGGAGTCATGTCTGGCCTGCCTGCCTTGTCTGCTAGCCGGGAGTGTCGAGTGGGCGGTCTGGCTGAACTAGGCTTCGGTCCTCGTGATCTGGACTCATGCATCCTTGCCTTAGAATAAGGGCAGAGCTGGGGGTTTTCATAGTCAAAGAGTCTTATGGTGATCAGAGACGTTGGGTTGGCTGTCTTCTGCCGCTCGTGTGGGGTTGCCAATGTCTCATGTTGATCCCTTTGGCTGTGTTTCCTACCAGTTCTCCTCTTTCTAGGCTTTCTAGCTATGCTAATAACTACGTTCCAATCTCAAATTGAGCAAGCCTAGGGCGACCAGTGGCAAGGAAAAACTCCCCTAGTTCTAGGAAGAAACCTGGGAGGACCCAAGACTCAAAAAGGGACCCAACCTCCTTGGGCGGCGTAGATGATAAAATCTAAGAGCGAACTAAAAGTAATGGAGTCAAAGTTTGAAATAGAATGTGAAGTATGCACATCGACATACTTCACGGTTTTAGTTTTAAAGCGAAACTAAAGTCATGGAGTCATGGTCGAATAAATTGTGAATTATGCACCAGTGGAGCTCCATCAGATGTACATCATGTGTGGGGCCGGAACTGCCGGAACACAGCTCGGAGAGAAAACAGAAAATGTAATTAGTTATTGATTAAGAGCACAGTGTTTATTAACAATCACTGATGCCATGTCAATCACTGATGCCAAGTGTTAGCAGCATGAGACCCCGGCAGCATTTAGCTATAGCAGCATAGCTAGAAAGAGGAGAACTGGTAGGAAACACAGCCAAGAGGGATCACATGAGACATTGGCAACCCCACGACGAGCGGCAGAAGACAGCAACCCAACGTCTCTGATCACCATAAGACTCTTTGACTATGAACCCCCAGCTCTGCCCTTATTCTAAGGCAAGGATGCATGAGTCAAGATCACAAGGACCGAAGCCTAGTTCAGGCCAGACCGCCCACTCGACACTCCCGGCTAGCGGACAAGGCAGGCAGGCCAGACATGACTCCAGACTCCGGCCCCAGCAACCCAAACCATGCAACCTGGTCTAAATCTAGTCAAAAAGCCTGCGTAAATAAGTATGTCTTTAGCCTAGACTTAAAACTTTGGAGGGTGTCTGAATTTCGAACGATAGTGGGAAGTTTATTCCATAGTTGGGGGGCCCATGTATGAGAAAGCCTTTCCCCCTGCTGTGACTTTTTTAATTCTAGGAACTAAAAGAAGTCCTGCACCCTGCGAACGAAGTAGACGAGTTGGATTGTAAAACTCTAAGAGGTCACTCAGATAATGTGGGGCCAGGCCATGTAGAGCTTTATAAGTTATAAGAGTATTTTGTAATCAATGCGGAATTTGACTGGTAACCAGTGCAGTGATGATAGAACAGGAGTGATATGATCAACTTTTCTAGTTCGAGTTAGCACTCGGGCAGCTGCATTCTGAACTAACTGAAGTTTATTTATAGATTTCCTAGAGCATCCAGTAAGTAAGGCGTTACAGTAATCCAACCTGAGGTTATAAACGCCATGAACAAGTTTTTCCGCATCATTAAAAGAGAGGATATTTCTAAGTTAGCGATATTACGTAATTGAAAGAAAGCCATTCGAGTGATGCTGCTAATGTGCGCATCAAAGGAGAGATCTGAGTCAAATGTGACCCCTAAGTTTTTTACAGACGGACTGGGCAATACTGGACAGCCATCTAGATTTAGGATAGATGTAGCTAACCTGTCTCTCACAGCCTTGGGTCCCACTAATAGCACCTCAGTTTTATCTGAGTTAAGTAGGAGAAAAATTAATAACATCCAATCTTTTATTTCCTTTACACAGTCCTCAATTTTGTTGATTGTAAGGCTGTCATTAGGTTTGGCTGATATGTACAGCTGTGTATCATCTGCATAGCAGTGGAAACTAATGCCATGTTTACGAATAACTGAGCCTAGTGGCAGCATGTACAGAGAGAATAAAAGCGGGCCAAGCACTGACCTCTGAGGCATGCCATACTTCACTTTTGAGATCTTAGACCTTAGATTATTTATATGAACAAACTGGTACCGGTCGGTCAAGTAGGATTTAAACCAAGAAAGTGCTAATCCCTTAATACCTATAGTATTTTCTAGTCTGTTTAGTAAAACATCATGATCTATAGTGTCAAATGCTGCACTTAAATCTAACAGAACAAGAAAAGAAACACATCCCTTATCTGCGGACATTAACAAGTCATTTAGTACCCTAATCAATGCTGTTTCAGTACTATGATGGGGCCTGAAGCCAGACTGAAATGTTTCATAAATTTCATCCCTTTGGAGGTAACTGCAGAGCTGCTGATAGACGGCTTTTTCTAAGATTTTGGACAGAAACGGTAGATTTGAAATTGGTCTATAATTAGATATCACACAAATGTCAAGAGTGGCTTTTTTAATCAGTGGTTTGATAACGGCAGCTTTAAAGGATTTGGGCACATAACCAAAGGTAAAGGATGACTTTAAAATAACTAACAGTGGCTCTATAATACTAGGTATTACTTGTTTGAGTAAACGTGTAGGAATGGGATCTAATAAACATGTTGATGACTTAGACGAGCTGATCAGTGCGGATAGTTAAGTATTAGTAATTGGGGTAAAAGATTCTAATCTTGATTTACAGCTCATTAAACAGATGTCTTCACTAGTGCTGCATCTGGAAGGTGGCTGAATAGTTTGGTGATGTGATGAGCATTGAGTTTTATGCCTAATGTTCTCTATCTTATCATTAAAAAAAGTCATGAAAATCATTACTATTAAAATGACACAGAACGGGAGAATCACTTTCTGTGGGGATTTTTATTAATTTGCAGACTGTATTAAAAAGAAATATTGGATTATTCTTATTTTTCTCTATGATTGAAGAGAAGTATGCAGCTTTAGCTTTAGTGAGGGCATGCTTATACTCTGTCATGCTGTCCCTCCAACCAAGCTTAAACACCTCCAATTTACTATGTCTCCACTTGTGCTCTAAATGCCATGTTCTTTGCTTTAAGGTAGGGGTGTGGTCATTATACCATGGTGCTAGCCTTTTTTCCCTAATACGTTTGACCCTAGCAGGGGCAGTCATGTCCAGGGTTGAGCGAAGCACACATTCTAATTGCTCATTTACACAAGATGATTTATCTCCATAGGTGTATTAAATTTTAAGTCTGGTAGGTTTTTAATAAACGCAGCTGGAGTAGCAGATGTGATAGTGTGCTTAGTGTGATAACGAGGCAGAAGGATTTTATTTATTAGAGATAGCTCAAATACTAAAAGATAGTGATCTGAAATCGAATCACTTTGGGGGAAAACATCAAGGTTATCTATTTTGATATCAAATGTTAATATTAGATCTAAAGTATGATTACAGCGGTGGGTTGGTCCCATCACATTCTGAGTGATACCCATGGATTCTAAGATGGACTCGAAAGCAATTATAAGTGGATCCTGCTCATTGTCAAAGTGAATATTGAAATCACCTACAATTAAAGCCTTATCTGTTGACAGTAGTAAGCAGGAAAGAAAGTTAGCAAATTCCTGAAGAAATTCTGAATAGGGACCAGGAGGGAGGTAAATAGTGATAAGCTGAAAAGAGTGTGGTTTTGACTTCCATAACGATGGATCAGTCCACATTAAGAATCAGTATTTCAAAAGAATTAGCCTTGTAATGGGATTTAGCGGTAACACCTAACTCTTTTGTCAAAATTGTGGCTATGCCTCCCCCCCGACCATTAGGACGAGGGCGACTAGCATGACTGTATACCAGGAGGTGAGGCTTCATTTAAGGCTAAATATTCATCAGGTCTAATCCAAGTTTCAGTGAGACACAGAGCGTGTAGGCGTTTATCAGTGATCATTTAATTGACAATTACTGCTTTGTTTGTAAGTGATCTAATGTTAAGTAATCCTAGCTTTAGTCTAATGTTGTTATTTCTTTGGCAGCTATCTGTGTTTATACTAATGAGGTTATTAAAACAGACTTTTTGAGAGCGTTTACGTTTTAGGGCAGATGCGGGTAAACAGGACACAGTTTCAATAATGTAGGTTTCTGGGTGACGGTGCATGGCTACCAGCAGACAGTTGGTTAAGCCGGTCTGTCTGCTGGCCCTGACCCCTGCTCTGGATAGTCAGCCCCTAACCAATCGGGCCATAAGACTATGGGCATTTTTGCAGGAGATGAGAGCAGCACCCTCCCGAGTGGGATGGACACCGTCCCATCCTAAGAGGCCAGGCTTACCCTCAAAGGCTGTCCAGTTGTCTATTAAAGCCCACGTTGTTTTCAGAAGCACCACTTGGACAGCCAGCAGTTCAGCGACCATAACCTGCTGTAGGCTTGGTCACCTCGCCGCATTGGGATGGGGCCAGAGCACACTACAGCATCGGACATCGCCTTCGCCACGCTAACCACCTCTACAAAATTAGCCTTAGTAACCTCTGACTGACGAAGGCGTATATCATTAGCCCCTACATGAATAACTATCCTAGAGAATCTGCGGCTCTCGAGTTCACTAAGACTCGTTACAATGTCCGGCACTCTGGCTCGGGGGATACAGATAACTCTAGCTGCTGGTGTCCCTAAAGGGGTAGCAAGTTTCACGTGTCGTAAAAAATAGAGTCACCTATGACCAGAGCTCTTTCAACAGGCTGCTCAGTGGGTGTTTCACACTGAGGAGGGCAAACCTGTTGGACACATGAAACAGGTAAAGAGTGGTGCTCTCGTGGGACTAGCCTTACGACTACGTCGACGAACCGTCACCCACTTGCCCTGCTGCGAGGACTCTGCCGGGGCTCTAACTTCGCCTTTCGCATCCAGATCTGCTAAGCTAGGAGCTGAGCTTAGCCTTCTCTAATGTCTGGATGCGCCGCCTCTAAAAATCTACAATCTTCTCCGTCAGACTGGCTACAAGCCTACACCTATCCAAGTAAAATTTACACTAATGACGGAGGAAGAATAGCTAAACATGCCACACTCGGCACAGCGAACAAGCACAGCAGAAGCCATGTTAATACAATTAATGAATTAAAGGTACTTAGCTTCGGGTGGTGTTGTGGGGTGGGAGTGAAGATATGGTTCAGCTGCAGCCGATGGTCCAATGCAATGCTCGATTAAAGCGTTAATACAAGTTAAGTCAACACAAAACGTCACTAAAAAACTAAGTCTCAGAAAGAAAGTGGGAAAAGACTGTAAAAAAGTTATAAAAACAGACACTACTGCGAAGAAGACGCAACTCTGGTTGTTAGCTAATGGCTAACTACTGCAAACACAAGCCGGTATACCTGAAAAGTTACTAAATAACGATTAGCGGCCAAAAAATATAATCCGCCGGTACGAGAATAAAATGATTAAGATGTTGTAAAAACCTACTATATATACGATTATATAAGATACAGATGCGATCGGGAATTAAAATATATCAAAGGTAAAAGCTGCTAGCAGCTACGAAACGGCGTCCTGTGTGCAACCACAGATCAGTCTGGGTTGCCAGATCCTCGCAATTCTCCGCGTCAGTTCTCTCAGCGTTCTCTCAGCGTTCTCTCAGCGTTCTCTCAGCGTTCTCATCATCGCATCAGTGATTGACATGGCATCAGTGATTGTTAATAAACACTGTGCTCTTATCAATAACTAATTACATTTTCTGTTTTCTCTCCGAGCGTGTTCCGGCAGTTCCGGCCCCACACATGATGTACATCTGATGGAGCTCCACTGTGCATAATTCACATTTTATTCGACATGACCCATGACTTTAGTTTCGCTCTTCGATTTATCATCATACCCGGGCCACTTAATGTCGATGTGAATACTTCACATTTAATTCGAACTTTGACTCCATGACTGTAGTTTCGCTCTTAGATTTATCATCATACCTGGACCACTTAATGTCGATCTGCATACTTCAACATTCTATTCAAACTTTGACTCCATGACTTTAGTTCGCTCTTAGATTTATCATCTACGCCGCCCAAGGATGGTTGGGTCCCTTTTTGAGTCTTGGTCCTCCCAAGGTTTCTTCCTAGAACTAGGGAGTTTTTCCTTGCCACTGTCGCCCTAGGCTTGCTCAATTTGAGATTGGACGTAGTTATTAGGAGATAATCTAAACTTGTGAAGTTGCTTTGAGACAATGCTCCATTGTAAAAAGCGCTATATAAATAAATCTGACTTGACTTGACTTGACTATTGGACTAAGGACTGGAGTTTGAGTTGGTCGTTCCAAAGCATTATTCATTATTCAGCAAAAAAGGCCCAAACCATTATACCACCACCATAGTTCATAGGCGGGATATGTTTCTTATGCTGGAATTAAATCTTTTTTCTTTCTCCAGACATAACACTTTTCATTTAAGCCAAAAAATCCTATTTTGGGCTTATCCATCCACAAATCATTTCCCAGGCTTGTGTTGGGCAGCAAATGTTCTTTATGGAGAACATTGGCTTTCCCCTTGCAATCCTGCTATGCATACCATTGTTGTTCAGTGTTCTCCTGACTCATGAACATTAACATTAACGAATGTGAGAAAGAAGCTCTTAGTTGCTTAGAGGTTACCATGAGTAACTTCTGATTTGTTTAAGTTTCTGTCTAATTTTCAACTTGTGTGAATATCTCATGATCTATTAGTCATATTTGCATATAAGCATGGTCATATTTATTCGAAAATATAGTTTTGTTTTTAATGGTTAACAAACATTCAAGCACCACTGTAAATATCAGTTGCACAGAAAGTCTGGTGGTGAACAAAGAACCCTGTATGAGCAGAATCCCACTCATCTTTTGCAAATACTATTGACTGTGCCTGAGAGGGGAGGAGTGGCCAGTTGTGGAATCATTTACCAGCACCATAACAGTAGATGGGGAACTGAGGATGTCTGTTTAAAATTTGTTGTAGCATCCCAAGGTAATTTTTGCTGAGGTTAATGTAAGGATGCTACCAGAGTTCGTTAAATTTAATAATGAATGACTATTGAGCAACTTGTCAGGATGGCCTTTTGAATTGTCTCTGAATTTAAGAGGTACATTTCCACCACACCTTACAAAGATGTGCAATGCACAGACATCCCATTCAGGGCAGGCTTATGCACCCTGTGACAGCCACCAAAGCCCCTGTTCCTCCACATGCTAAAGACATGTTTGGTCAACTGGCAACTCTAAAGTTTCCCAGTATGAGGGAACAAGTGTGTGCAAGCATGTTTCCTGGCCTAGTGCCTGACTGAATTGGTTTAAGTGAGTGATCTCAGTCTGTTGGTGCCCAACAATTCATTATTGAAAGTGCACTGAGCAAACGTATTGTCGGTAAGACAAACTTTGACTGGCCTGGCCTGGTCACTCTCATGCTATGTGCTGGGAGAAGGACTAACCTTTTTGCAACAGGAAAAGAATTGATCAGATAATTGAGTGTAACAGACAGTCCTACAGTTTTCCTTTGTGATGCTCAACAATGATAGTTATGAAGAAAAAATATTGCCACACAATCAGGCTGTGCACTGCTATGTAGTGACATATGGTGGTAATGTAATCATAATTATATCCCACGATATTCTGTAGAGAATGGGGAATGATTAGTTAGAATAAACGTGAACAAAAATGATGCACACTAAAAAGTTGATTATTTCTGTTTATTCTGTGTTCTGTTATTAATGTTACTAAACCACACTCATGAACATGTATAGTGTTAAACTATGCATTACATAAATCTACACTGTTGTTCTTAAATTACAAACAGAATGGAAATGCTTGACAGGAAAACAAACGGGATATCAATATCAATTGTACTGTTATGCAAGTTAAAAATAAAACAATACATTTGAATGCCTATGACGCAACCCTGTAGAAAAAGATTTCTGCTCTACTAGAAGTAGTGATGTAGGAAAAATAGTAGTGATGTATAAATATTTAAATTTAAATACATTAATATAAAACATGTGCCAGCACAGTGGTTGAGGTACTCCATTACCGAGCAGAATGCCCAAGGTTTGAGTATCAGCACTGCCAAGATGCTACTATTTGGCCCTTAACCCAAAATTGTTTGGACTGTATCTTGTATGACTGGATCAATTATATGTCATTCAGGATAAGGGCATCTGTGTAATCACTAAATGTAAAATCTAAATGTCTTGTAAATTTGCTGAAAGATGGTATTTATATATGCTGTTATATAGGTCATGCTTGGATCTTCCAGTATGACAGTGATCCAAAACATATCGGTATATCGAATCCAATGAAAAATTGGATTTGATATCAGTTTCAATCATCAATTTGATATCAATATCAATCGAAATCATTTTCAAGCTTTTGATATGGTTACCCTTGAAATTATTCCAACTGAAAAGGAGAGTCCACAAGAGGGGAACCAGTAGCCTTGAGAGATTAGGCATTGTGGAGTGTGTTATGGTGCACAGGGTACAAAATGCAAGGGTGTGAGTAATTGTGATTCTGACAGGAATTGACTGCCTATTCTAAAACCCTTCCACAGAGAAAGATGTGTGCATGTCGATACACTATCATAACTTCAATTTCGTCACACCTTTTGTAGAACGGACAAAAAAAACCCTCACCTCAGCTCCGCAAACATACAGAGATCAATCTCTGCTTACATATATGCAAGCTGCTTAGCTCCATGCTGAGCAGAACTGTGTAATCGAATCCAGAATCCAGACCCCTGGCATTGAAGTTCCTGAAGAGCCTATTAAAGCCATAGCAAATAATTTTATTTCAATACACATGATGAAACCAAAAGTCGAGCTGGTAAAGCCCCAATCGAGTGCAAGGTTCCCTGTAGAGTTGAACAATATGGTCCTGTTGTACTGAATTTTAGGAACAATAGCCTGACTGCTACTCTACCCAGCAGCAACTCTGATTATCGCTTGCATAGAGATTAGATGATTTTATACCATCTTAATATTCACACTGAATAAACATTTGGTAACATTTTACTGTAAGGGTACATGAAATAGTATTAATCATCCTGTTTTTCATGAGTGCTTAATCATTCATTCATACACATAATCCATCATGAGTCATCATGACTATGCATAAAATGAGCAAGTCTCGCACACGCCATAATGCAGGAGTAGTATTTTAATACATGTACCAGTTAAGGTATAGCATGAATGTTTAGCATCACTAAGGCATTAATTCATTATGCGTTCATGTTTGTGGCCTTCAAAGTGAAATGTTATTTAACATTTTTTATCTCAACATACATGTCATAAATGTGAGAGGCAGGGTTTTCAGGTTTTGCCTCATGTCTATAGTAAATACTGCCTAAAATGTTGCCTACCTAAGCTTGCCCGTCCCAAATAATACATAAGATTGTGGTAGTAATGTGCTAACACTTAAGTTGCATCAAATCACAATATGATTGATAATATCACTATAAAGGTGCATTCACATTCGCACTGAAAAACAGGATGCAATTTTTAACTTAGTGGGGCCTTCACACCAAGTACACTGCATTGTTTGTCTAAACACTGAAAACTCCCTGTCTGCTTTTGCTTTCTGTAATGTCCCTTCTAATGTGTCACGGAGATTTTGCTCTGTATTTTTTCTATCATCAACTTTAAAAAACAAAGACATGAGTGAAGATTAATGCAGGAAGCTATAGTTTGTGTTTTCGTGGACAAGAACCGACTGGAATGCACTTAGATAAACAAGAAAACATACAGTCACTGTGAGGTTTTCACCATCATTCCCAAGCCTTTCAGTTACATTCCATCAGATGGTTTTTTTAATATTCATGTTTTTATAGCCAGCGTGTGAATTGTTGTATATGCACTTGTGCTCTGCTACCAGCATTAATATACAGTGCCTTGCAAAAGTATTCAGCCCTCTTGAACTTTTCAACCTTTTGCCACATTTCAGGCTTCAAAAATAAAGATATGAAATTGTAATTTTTTCATGACGAATCAACAACAAGTGGGACACAATCGTGAAGTGGAACGAAATTTATTGGATATTTTAAACGATTTTAGAAATAAAACTGAAAAGTGTGGCGTGCAAAATTATTCGGCCCCTTTACTTTCAGTGCAGCTGTCACGCCGTGAGGCGATGGAGAGGAGACGAACGCAGGTTAAAAAATAAAGGGATGATTTATTAACAACAATCAACAGAAAACACACACAGCGAACAGAAAACGGCGAGGACCAAAAAGGGGCGTGAAACATAATCCAGCCGAAGCCGGAAAACGGGCACGAAACAAAACAAAACAAGGAAGTAACTTAAGCGTGCAATACCTGGGAATCTACGAGGTGAACTGAGAGCGGGTGAACGCGGAGAAACATGGATGAGCATGGACGGAACGCGTAGGGACGCGAGACGAGGGGCGGTGTGTAGGGACACAACCGACATAGGCACATCGACATTAACATCAATAATCCGCGACCAGCCTCTCTCGCGGGCGCGCTTTTATAGGAAGCCTCACGGCTGAACGCAATCAGAGCGATCGCCGTGGGACTTCCTGGTTGGTCCACGTCCTGGTGCGCGCTGCCGTGGCGCGTGACAGAGCCCCCCCCAAGGAGTCCGAGACGGAGCTAGGACTTCCAAAAGGGACCCTCGGACGCAGCCCCGCCTCAGGGGGTCGTCTTGCCGGGCGGACCCGAGGAGGGGACTGCCAGCAGCCGAGAGGCTGGCGCGGGGAGGCGCCGACGAGAGGCAGGCGAGCGGAGTCGACGACAAGAGGCAGGCGAGCGGAGTCGACGACGAGAGGCTGGCGAGCGGAGTCGATGACGTGAGGCTGGAGAGCGGAGTCGACGACGTGAGGCTGGAGAGCGGAGTCGACGACGTGAGGCTGGAGAGCGGAGTCGACGACGTGTGGCTGCAGAGCGGGAGCCGTGGACGGGATGCTTGAGAGCAGAGTCATGGACGGGATGCTTGAGAGCAGAGCCGTGGACGGGATGCTTGAGAGCAGAGCCATGGACGGGATGCTTGAGAGCGGAGCCGACGAGGCGATGCTTGAGATCGGAGCCGACGAGGCGATGCTTGAGATCGGAGCCGACGAGGCGATGCTTGAGAGCAGAGCCGTGGACGGGATGCTTGAGAGCAGAGCCGTGGACGGGATGCTTGAGAGCAGAGCCGTGGACGGGATGCTTGAGAGCAGAGCCGTGGACGGGATGCTGGGAGAGCAGAGTCTACGACGTGATGCTGGGGATCAGGGTTGTGGACGAGCTGCTGGACCTCCCCGGAGGAGACAGTCTCTGGGAAGGGTCTCCGTGGAGGAGACGGTCTCTGGAAGGGTCTCCGTGGAGGAGACGGTCTCTGGAAGGGTCTCCGTGGAGGAGACGGTCTCTGGAAGGGTCTCCGTGGAGGAGACGGTCTCTGGAAGGGTCTCCGTGGAGGAGACGGTCTCTGGACGGGTCTCCGTGGAGGAGACGGTCTCTGGAAGGGTCTCCGTGGAGGAGACGGTCTCTGGACGGGTCTCCGTGGAGGAGACGGTCTCTGGACGGGTCTCTTTGGTAGAGACGGTCTCTGGACGGGTCTCTTTGGTAGAGACGGTCTCTGGACGGGTCTCTTTGGTAGAGACGTTCTCTGGACGGGTCTCTGTGGAAGAGACGTTCTCTGGACGGGTCTCTGACAAGTGCACGGCCTCTGGGAAGGCCTCTGACAAGTGCACGGCCTCTGGGAAGGCCTCTGACAAGTGCACGGCCTCTGGGAAGGCCTCTGACAAGTGCACGGCCTCTGGGAAGGCCTCTGACAAGTGCACGGCCTCTGGGAAGGCCTCTGACAAGTGCACGGCCTCTGGGACTGCCGATGCCCTGGATGCAGCCACCGGAACTGCCGACGCCCTGGAGGCAGCCACCGGTACTGCAGACGCCCTGGAGGCAGCCACTGGAACAGCTGACGCCCTGGACACAGTCACTGGCACAAACGTTCAGAACGCAGGAGTGGCCACAAGTGGGAGTGACGCGACTGTCCGTTTTGCCAAAGTCCGTGGTGCAGGAGTGGGCAAGACCGGGGGTGACGTGACTGTCTGTGTCGCAAAGGTCCGTGGTACTGGTGTAGGCATGACTGGGGGTGACTTGACTGTTCGTTTTGCCAATGTGCGTGGTGCAGGAGTCGGCGACGCTAACTGTGCAACCGTGGAGACTGATGGGCCTAACATGGGACTAGAGGAGTCAGAAACAGATTCGTGCACTATTACCGGTTCGGACACAGAACTAGAGAGGTTGGGAACACGACTACCCAAGACTAAAGTACTGGACATCATGTACGGACACTGACGCTTGATTACAGTAGTCCATCTGGTGGCAAGCTGGGGATCCAGCACATGACCAACCAGAGCTGGCCGGACAGGGCGAACGGGTTCAAAACCCATGGCTTCGATGCCCGGGACACCCCGTGGGGAGCAAAAAGCGAACTCCAGCATCTCGTAAGAGCTGCCCCACGGTTCCAGCCCGGAGCATCGGCCACAGCTGAGTTGCCCATGTTAAGGCTTCACCGGTTAGGTGAAGGACCACCAACGACACCCTGGCATACTCAGAATCAAAGGGAACGAGATTGAAACACTGCACGCACCGTTCCACGAACGGCCGGCAGGAGGCAGGATCGCCGTTGAAACGGCCAAGGAAAAACGAAACATCGAAAGAACCTGCCGTCTCCATAGCGGCGGATTATTCTGTCACGCTGTGAGGCGATGGAGAGGAGACTAACGCAGGTTCAAAAATAAAGGGATAACACACAGCGAACAGAAAACGGCGAGGACCAAAAAGGGGCGTGAAACATAATCCGGCCGAAGCCGGAAAACGGGCACGAAACAAAACAAGACAAAGAAGTAACTTAAGCGTGCAATACCTGGGAATCTACAAGGTGAACTGAGAGCGGATGAACGCGGAGAAACACGGATGAGCATGGACGGAACGCGTAGGGACGCGAGACGAGGGGCGGTGTGTAGGGACACAACCGACATAGACACATCGACATTAACATCAATAATCCGCGACCAGCCTCTCTCGCGGGCGCGCTTTTATAGGAAGCCTCACGGCTGAATGCAATCAGAGCGATCGCCGTGGGACTTCCTGGTTGGTCCACGTCCTGGTGCGCGCTGCCGTGGCGCGTGACAGCAGCAAACTCACTCCAGAAGTTCAGTGAGGATCTCTGAATGATCCAATGTTGACCTAAATGACTGATGATGATAAATAGAATCCACCTGTGTGTAATCAAGTCTCCGTATAAATGCACATGCTCTGTGATAGTCTCAGAGTTCTGTTTAAAGCACAGAGAGCATCATGAAGCCAAGGAAACACACCAAGCAGGTCTGAGATACTGTTGTGGAGAAGTTTAAAGCCGGATTTGGATACAAAAAGATTTCCCAAGATTTAAACATCTCAAGGAGCACTGTGCAAGCGATCATATTGAAATGGAAGGAGTATCAGACCACTGCAATGTACCAAGACCCGGCCGTCCCTCTAAACTTTCAGCTCAAACAAGGAGAAGACTGGTCAGAGATGCAGCCACGAGGCCCATGATCACTCTGGATGAACTGCAGAGATCTACAGCTGAGATGGGAGACTCTGTCCATAGAACAACAATCAGGCGTACACTGCACAAATCTGGCCTTTATGAAAGAGTGGCAAGAAGAAAGCCATTTCTCAAAGATGTCCATAAAATGTCTCGTTTAAGGTTTGCCACAAGCCACCTGGGGACACACCAAACATGTGGAAGAAGGTGCTCTGGTCAGATGAAACCAAAATTTTTGGCCACAATGCAAAACGTTATGTTTGGCGTAAAAGCAACACAGCTCATCACCCTGAACACACCATCCCCACTGTCAAACATGGTGGTGGCAGCATCGTGGTTTGGGACTGCTTTTCTTCAGCAGGGACAGGGAAGATGATTAAAATTGATGGGAAGATGGATGGAGCCAAATACAAGACCATTCTGAAAGAAAACCTGTTGGAGTCTCCAAAAGACCTGAGAGTGGGACGGAGATTTATCTTCCAACAAGACAATGATCCAAAACATAAAGCAAAATCTACAATGGAGTGGTTCACAAATAAACGTATCCAGGTGTTAGAATGGCCAAGTCAAAGTCCAGACCTGAATCCAATCGAGAATCTGTGGAAAGAGCTGAAAACTGCTATTCACAAACGCTCTCCATCCAACCTCACTGAGCTCGAGCTGTTTTGCAAGGAAGAATGGGCAAAAATTTCAGTCTCTCGATGTGCAAAATTGATAGAGACATACCCCAAGCGACTTGCAGCTGTAATCACAGAAAAAGGTGGCTCTACAAAGTATTAACGCAAGGGGGGCGAATAATTTGGCACGCCAAACTTTTCAGTTTTTTATTTCTAAAAAAAGTTTAAAATATCCAATAAATTCCGTTCCACTTCATGATTGTGTCCCACTTGTTGTTGATTCTTCACAAAAAAATTACAATTTCATATATTTATGTTTAGAGCCTGAAATGTGGCAAAAGGTTGAAAAGTTCAAGGGGGCCTAATACTTTTGCAAGGCACTGTATGTGTATTCTTTTTCAAAACTTGGACTTGGTGTGAAAAGGCCTTAAGTTTAAAAGTCACTCAGTGTTGGACTGGCACACCCCTGCCCAAGGTATGCATTCGCCAATGCTCCACGAATACCAGTATACGAACCGGTCCCTCCATGACCCAAACCATGACAAAGCAGGGGTTAAACAAGAAAACAAAGAAATAAATATAAAGAATACTTCCAAAAGCATCCATGGACATTCTTTTTGTCATGCTATAGTAATTCTCTATGCTAAATGTTTAGATGACCAACTTTCTTAGACTGATTTGAGACTCTCATAGTTAATGTTTGACTAGATTTTTCACAAAACACCCAGTAACTCTGATGTCCATGATGTGCAGTGTGTCTTTTTGTGGTAATGATTCTGTTGTACAGAGGAGACTATGTTAATGACAGCAGATACAGTGGGGCAAAAAAGTATTTATTCAGCCACTGATTGTGCAAGTTCTCCTACTTAAAAAGATGAGAGAGGTCTGTAATTTTCATTATTGGTACAATTCAACTATGAGAGACAAATTGAGAAAAAAATCCAGGAAATCACACTGTAGGATTTTTAAAGAATTTAATTTAAATTATGGTGGAAAATAAGTATTTGGTCACCCACAAACAAGCAAGATTTCTGACTCTCACAGACCTGAAATTTCTTCTTCAAGAAGCTCTTCTGTCCTCCACTCGTTACCTGAAAATTAATGGCACCTGTTTGACCTCGCTATCTGTATAAAAGACACCTGTCCACAGCCTCAAACACTCAGACTCCAAACTCAATCATGGCCAAGACCAAAGAGCTGTCGAAGAACACCAGGAAGAAAATTGTAGACCTGCACCAGGCTGGGAAGAGTAAATCTACAATAGTCAAGCAGGTTGGTGTGAATAAATCAACTGTGGGAGCCATTGTAAGAAAATGGAAGACCTAAAAGATCATTGATAATCTCCCTCGATCTGAGGCCCCATGCAAGATCTCATCCTGTGAGGTCAAAATGATCATGAGAACGGTGAGCAAAAATCCCACAACTACATGGAGGGACCTGATGAATGAACTGCAGAGAGCTGGGACCAAAGTAACAAATGCTACCAACAGTAACACACTACGCCGAGAGGAACTCAGATCCTGCAGTGCCAGGCATGTCCCCCTGCTTAAGCCTGTACATGTTCAGGCCCGTCTGAAGTTTGCCAGAGAGAATATGGATGATCCAGAAGAGGATTGAGAGAATATCATATGGTCAAATGGAACCAAAATAGAACTTTTTGGTAAAAACTCAACTGTAGGAAGAAGAATGAGTTGTATCCCCAATAACACCATACATACTGTGAATCATGGGGGTGGAAACATCATGTTTTGGGGCTGTTTTTCTGCAAAGGGGACAGGATGGGGGGACAGGATCCATGTTAAGGGAAGAATGAACGGGGCCATGTATCGTGAAATTTTAAGAAAATACCTCCTTCCATCAGTGAGAGCATTGAAGGTAGAATGTGGCTGGGTCTTCCAGCATGACAGTGATCCCAAACACACCGCTCGGGCAACTAAGGAGTGGCT